>OV050031.1:148725597-148728995 GCA_920105625.2 Clusia tigrina | reverse complement strand
CTATTGGTTGATGCATTCCAAGTAGCACTTTCCATGCCTCTGTTGATGTCTTACAATGTTTTATTATCAACACCTGAAAAGATTCCACGCTTAATGTGATCGTTGCCAGCGCCTTCCCGTCCTTACTATTTCATGTTGCTTGATCTGCCATCGCCTCCGGTTTTACAAAAGTGCCGCTAACGACATCCCATAATTCCATATGGATCAAACACTTTTCGTTTGGATGGCTCACGAATCATAGTTCCTATCATCCAATTTCTCAATAGAATATATCGACGAACTCATTTTTTAAACAAATGTGTCTTTTCAGCCAATACGCGCTTTTTATTCTTTAACAATAGACGCCTAGTCCCATAACCTGCTGGAATTCTTCTATTAAACTAAAAATAATAATACTGAAAACACTTATGCTCACTGTAAAGGATTATTAGGAACTAAAAAATGTGCATGTAATTACAAAAACGCGCGGAGGAGGTAGCGAACAAAAGAGAAAGCATAAAACGAATATTAGTGTTGTACCTCTGAATGTGATCGTTACTTTATACATTTTAACATATATATATATATGTATATATATATATATATATATATATATATATATATATAGTATATATATATATATATTATATATATATATATATATATATATATATATATATATATATATATTATATATATATTATATATATATATATATATATAGATATATAATATATATATATATATATATATATATATATATATATATATATATATATATATATATATATATATATATATATATATATATATATATACATATATATATATATGTTAAAATGTATAAAGTAACGATCACATTCAGAGGTACAACACTAATATTCGTTTTATGCTTTCTCTTTTGTTCGCTACCTCCTCCGCGCGTTTTTGTAATTACATGCACATTTTTTAGTTCCTAATAATCCTTTACAGTGAGCATAAGTGTTTTCAGTATTATTATTTTTTAGTTTAATAGAAGAATTCCAGCAGGTTATGGGACTAGGCGTCTATTGTTAAAGAATAAAAAGCGCGTATTGGCTGAAAAGACACATTTGTTTAAAAAATGAGTTCGTCGATATATTCTATTGAGAAATTGGATGATAGGAACTATGATTCGTGAGCCATCCAAACGAAAAGTGTTTGATCCATATGGAATTATGGGATGTCGTTAGCGGCACTTTTGTAAAACCGGAGGCGATGGCAGATCAAGCAACATGAAATAGTAAGGACGGGAAGGCGCTGGCAACGATCACATTAAGCGTGGAATCTTTTCAGGTGTTGATAATAAAACATTGTAAGACATCAACAGAGGCATGGAAAGTGCTACTTGGAATGCATCAACCAATAGGTCCAGCGGGAAGGTTACACTTTTTAAGCGGCTTTTGAATTTATCGGTGAGCAAAAATGATATTGCACAATACGTAAGTTCGTTTCTGAAAGTTGTGGACCAGCTATCTTCTCTACAAGTTGTTGTCCCTGAAGATATATTGGCGATATTTTTTTTATAAAATTTACCAGCATTATATGAGAATTTTATTGTTGCGATGGGATCGCGTGATATATTGCCTTTATTCTCAGTATTGCGTATTAAGCTTTTGGAAGAATGCGACAGACGAAATGCAAAGGGGCCACAGTTGGATGGTGCAGAAACACAAGCATTTTTGACGCGAAACGCCAACCAAGAGAAAAGAGACAAACGGTCGAAAAGTGAAAAATTGGAAATATTTTAACTGCGGCAAACGCGGGCACTTCGTAGCTAAATGTAAAGAGAAAAGAGAAAAATCCAAGCCGTTAGCATTTGCGTCGTTAGCAGTTTCGGATACACATACACGTACGTTGAGCAAAACTTCATAGAGTTTGAACAGCGGCGCGACGACTCATATGAGTTGCGAGAGAAATTTGTTTGTAAAATTTGAAGAGAACAAAGAAGATATGTTAGCAGGCGAGCACAGCATATCGGCAGAAGCGAAAGGAGAAATCGAATTAAAAATAATAGATCGCAAAATAAGGCAAAAATGTTTTATATATTCCTAAGCTGATTGCAAATTTCGTGTCTGTAGCTAAAGCAACGAAATCAGGAATTAAAGTGGAGATTGACAATATAGTATGTAAAAACGATTTATATTTAATGCAATTACAAAAAAATGTGGTATATGCTATGATCGGCAACAAAGAAAACGCACTCAAATGGCACAATCGATACGGACATTTAAATTTCGAAAGCCTTAATGACATTGCAGCGAAAAACATGGTACATGGATTTCATTTTAATAATTGTGCGAAATATATTGAATGTTTGGAGAATAAAATTTGCGTTAAGAAATTTCCTTTGAAATCTGATAATAGATCTGAAGAGCTATTACAGCTAATGCACAGCGGCGTGTGCGGGCCAATGAATGACCATTCTATTGGAGGCTCTAAGTACTTTGTTACATACATTGACAATAGATCCTGCTTCATAATGGTGATTTTTATAAAGAACAAAAGTGAAGTTTTCGAGACTTTCAAGCAATACAAAACTTTAGTAGAGTGTCTGACTGGTAAAAAGATAAAATCGTTGAGAAGTGACGATGGAACTGAATATGTCAATAACTGAGCATGGCATACAGCGGCAGTTGACGGTCCCTCACACAACTCAACAAAACGGCGTAAGTGAACACGCTAATCGAACATTGGTTGAGATGGCACGTTGAATGTTAAATTATGCTGGCTTGCAGGAATACTTCTGGGCTGAAGCCGTGTCTACAGCAACGTACTTACGCAACCGAGCATCTACAAAATCTTTAGTCGACGTAACGCCATATGAACAATGGACCGGAAAGAAACCAACTATTCAACATTTGAAAGTTTTTGGATCTCCAGCGATCGCATTGAATAAAACCATAACACGCAAATTTCGCTCGAAAGGTAAAGAATATATATTTGTCGGTTATTCTAATACGTCAAAGGTATTATTCGTCCCGATTAGCCGAAAAATTATTTGTAGTCGGGATGTTGTATTTGTAGAAGTGTGGAACAAAAATTCAGAAATGCAGCATGTAAATGAATTTATACATTTAGACAATGAATTTCATGAATGTAAAAATTATAGAAATGAATGCTGGAGTTCAGGAGGAGAAAATTCCGAAAACAGCGACGACATAGCGGATACTGCTATATAACCAACCGACAACAATGATGAGATTGAAGATGAGCTTAAAGGCGACGAAGATAAAGTTGCTAAAATTGAAGGGGAAGACCTAAAATAATGACAACTGGCAAGCCAGGACGACCGTACAAGAAATTGAATATGCTGAACTCACATGAAATCGACGCAAAAGTTCCACAGAGTTTGAAAGAAACTGTCGATGGACCGCATGCCAACGTGTGGATTAATGCTA
>OV050031.1:148643097-148720597 GCA_920105625.2 Clusia tigrina | reverse complement strand
GACCTATTGGTTGATGCATTCCAAGTAGCACTTTCCATGCCTCTGTTGATGTCTTACAATGTTTTATTATCAACACCTGAAAAGATTCCACGCTTAATGTGATCGTTGCCAGCGCCTTCCCGTCCTTACTATTTCATGTTGCTTGATCTGCCATCGCCTCCGGTTTTACAAAAGTGCCGCTAACGACATCCCATAATTCCATATGGATCAAACACTTTTCGTTTGGATGGCTCACGAATCATAGTTCCTATCATCCAATTTCTCAATAGAATATATCGACGAACTCATTTTTTAAACAAATGTGTCTTTTCAGCCAATACGCGCTTTTTATTCTTTAACAATAGACGCCTAGTCCCATAACCTGCTGGAATTCTTCTATTAAACTAAAAAATAATAATACTGAAAACACTTATGCTCACTGTAAAGGATTATTAGGAACTAAAAAATGTGCATGTAATTACAAAAACGCGCGGAGGAGGTAGCGAACAAAAGAGAAAGCATAAAACGAATATTAGTGTTGTACCTCTGAATGTGATCGTTACTTTATACATTTTAACATATATATATATATGTATATATATATATATATATATATATATATATATATATATATATATATATATATATATATATATATATATATATATATATATATATATATATATATATATATATATATATATATATATATATATATATATATATATATATATATATATATATATATATATATATATATATATATATATATATATATATATATATATATATATATATATATATATATATATATATATATATATATATATATATATATATATATATATATATATATATATATATATATATATATATATATATATATATATATATATATATATATATATATATATATGGAGTGTAATGTAGATCGCCTCCTCGTGGTGCACTCTGGATAGCGCCAAATGGTCTATACCCCCGCCCCCCCCCCCCCCCGGATTCTGCAAAGGTTGGAGTCTGCCGACCCCGCTTCAATGTCTGATAAAGACAAGGGAGCGCTGGCATGGGCTCACCAAAATGTTGGTGCTCGTCCGCAGCCACCCCCTGAAGGTGCTCAGAAACGGCAACGGTGGGCTGAGCACCCCTCCCAATCAGTCGTGCGGGAAACTAAACGCCCATGACTGGCTTCCAAGCCGAGACTAACTCGGCCATTTAATGAGGTAGCCAAAGAGGACCTCATCTGGGCAATCGTTGGCACTGGAAACAGTGACGGTACCATTTCCCCAGCGAACTGGAAAATGGTGGAGAAGGCCCTTTTCAGGATCTACAGGGAGATCCTGAGGGCCAATCCTGGCCCATCACCTGTATGCCGGGACGCGGGATGGTATCAGGGGCACGTGAAGCTCATCGCGTGCTCAGATGAGCGCTCGGCTGAGCTTTATAAGATGGCCATCTCAATGGTTGGCGAAATCTGGCCGGGGGCCAAGCTCTCAGCTGTTCCCAGAGACCAGATCCCGAACCGCCCGCGTTCTAGGGCCTGGGTACCGGCAGAGCACTCCTCGCCGGAAGAAATTCTGGAGTTGCTGAGGCTCAGCAATTACGACCTCCCCACGGATGACTGGAAGGTTGCTAAAATAAGCGAGCCCAAGGGTAACTCTCGAGAGATAATCATTATTCTTAATGAGGACTCTCTAGCTCCTATTAATGCCAAAAAGGGAGAGATCAACTATGGTTTCAGTTCGATCTCGCTCAAGGTCTATAGGAGCGACAACCAGGGTGCATACAAGCCCCCCATTCAGGCCGAACCGGATCTCACCTTCGATGATGGAGAGAGTTACGCTTAGGCCTCAGAATCGGTAGGCAGTTTCTGCGGACGTCCGATAACCAATATCGACGACGTTGGTGATTCTCCTCTGTCAGAAGAGGAGGCAGCCAACGTGACGATGATGGCCACCTCCGGGAATGGTGAGGGTATTACAGATTAACCTTCACCATTCCATGGCTGCCTCAGCAGCCCTGATCCTCCACCTGACTCAAAAAGGAGAGGAACTCATACTGGTCCAAGAACCTTGGGTCGTAAATGATCAGGTTCGCGGACTCACTACAAGCGGATACCGCACAGTATTCGTGCAGGATCGAGGTAAACCCAGAGCCTGTATTCTCGTTAAGAACAATATTAACGCTCTTCTTCTTCACAGGTTTAGCGACAAGGATAATGTAGCCATGGTTATTTCCACCAACACCATGGCTATATGGATCGTCAGCAGCTACATGGCGCATGACCACGGGCTGACGCCGCCTCCGGATGCTGTAAGGCTACTGGTAGAGGAGGCTAATAGAAAGCGCATCCCGGTAGTCATCGGGGCCGATGCCAATGCCCATCACGAGGTGTGGGGCAGCACGGATACCAACGAGCGGGGTGAGTCACTCTTTGATTTTATTATTACTAACGACTTAGTAATTACTAACAGGGGGAGAGAGCCAACCTTCATTGCATCAAATAGAAGGGAGGTTCTCGATCTAACTCTTGGTAATAATCACTCGTCTCACCTTATTTCGAGCTGGCGCGTTCTGCAGGAATGCTCCTTCTTGGACCACTGTTACATCTGTTTTAGAATTGCGATCTCAGATACGTTAGATACGGCAGACCGCAAATGACACACTAACAGGAAAAGAACTGACTGGACAAGATTCCAGACCATTATGGAGTCGGGCCTGCAATCGACTCCTCCCACGATCAATAACCACCTCGATATAGATCGAGCGGTTGAAACCATTACAGCACTATTTAACTCTGCTGCCAAATCAGCCTGCAACTTCCCGAAACCAAGAGGAAAAACAAAACCCCCTTGGTGGAATTCGGAAATTGCCGAGCTACGAAAAGTATGTCGCAAGCTCTTCAACAGAGCCAAAGCCAATAATGACTGGCTCCCTTTCAAAGACAAACAAAGGGAACTCAAGTATATGGTTAGGAGATCCAAACGAGCGTCTTGGCGTGACTTCTGTGGCAACATAGAAAGCTCGTCCGAGACAAGTAGACTCCGGAGGATTCTCAATACCACCCCTCGGGCTCTGGAATGCATTCAGAGATCGGACGGTACCTGGACCGACTCTGAAACCGACACTTTGGACGCCCTAATAGAAACACACTTCCCGGGGAATGAAATCTTTTTGGATTGCAGGTCTTTTAACACCAACCACTCTTTAAGTTACTCAACCCAATTTCAATTGACCAACACGCATATCCAGTGGGCCATCAACAGCTTTAAGCCTTTTAAATCTCCCGGGCCTGATGGTATCATTCCCGCCGACATTCAGCACACTGCAAGTGCGGTTGCGCCCTGGCTACTGCATATTTACAATGCATGCCTAAGATGGCCGCACATTCCCATAAGCTGGAGAGAAGCTCGAGTAGTTTTCATCCCTAAAGCGGGAAAGTCGACCCACACCAAGCCTAAGGACTATAGGCCAATTAGCCTGTCCTCCTTTCTTTTGAAAACACTGGAAAGAGTCCTTGATATACATATCAGGAGCTCTATCAATTCCACGTGCCTTTCCAAATCACAACATGCCTACACTAAAGGCAAGTCTGTGGAAACAGCGCTTCACGTGCTCATTGAGCAAGTAGAGAAATCTCTTGCCAACAAAGAATATACCCTTGCAGTATTTCTCGATATAGAAGGGGCATTCAACAATATTTGTCCCTCCGCCATCACGAAATCCTTAGTAAACTTGAACCTGAGCCCCAGCTTGGTTAGGTTCATCGAACAGCTACTGAAAACACGCGTCATTAGCTCCTCAATAGGAAACGTACATGCTAAAAGGACTGTCAAGAGAGGTACTCCACAAGGCGGTGTGCTCTCACCCCTCATATGGAACTTGACGGTGAACACACTACTTAGGAGATTAGATCAGACCGGCTGCGACACTATAGCTTATGCGGACGACATTGCTATCTCTGTTTCCGGTAAATATCTGTCAACACTATTAGAAAAGCTAAGCTACACTCTTAGCATTCTGTCCCAATGGTGTCTCGAAGTTGGCCTAGATGTCAACCCTTCCAAAACTGAGGTCATGCTCTTCACCAGGAAGCACAAAATACCAAGTTTTGACCTACCCAAACTTAATGGGAACACGCTTAGCCTAAGCAATAGCGTCAAGTATCTAGGTTTGATCCTGGACCCTAAGCTCTATTGGAAAGCAAATTTGGCGGAGAGGGTACGTAAAGCCACGTGTGCTCTGTACTGCTGCAAGAGGGCCGTGGGTACAACATGGGGCGTCCAACCTCGAACCATGTCCTGGCTCTATGCGGCGGTGGTTGAGCCGTACTTTCTCTACGGCGCTGTCTTCTGGTGGCCCGGAACCGACAAGGCGGCGAACCTAAAACCTCTTGACAAGGTTAGAAGAACAGCAGCGGTTATGATAACAGGGGCTCTGCGTACCACCTCCACCAAAGCTCTATTTGCATTCCTACATTGGTTGCCCACTAGGCTTCTGGTTAGGCAACAAGCAAAATGCTCGGCAACCAGACTCAATTCTATATCGCGTTGGACTAGACTGAATCTGGGCCACGCCAATATTCTGATGCAGGACACGCCCGTACAGGCGGACGTTGACTATACGTGCTCTACACTTAATCTAAACCACGGGTTCGACACTTACATTCCTAGTAGAGAGGAATGGTCTAACAATTTAGTGGTCACTGGCAGTTCCATTGACATATATACGGATGGCTCCAAACTGGAGAATAAGGTCGGTTGCGGAATCTTCTCCAGAAAACTTGGCATCAAGCTCTCCTATCGTCTCCCTGACCATTGCAGCGTCTTTCAAGCGGAAGTAATGGCAATATTCCAAGCGTCCAAGTGGCTTATTCGCAATGAAGTATGCGATGTGATGATACGCATATTCACGGACAGTCAGGCGGCAATCAAGTCACTGGCTGGTGTATTCACTACGTCTAAGCTTGGACTCGATTGCCGCTCCTCCCTGAACGTCGTTTCAGGTAACTCACAAGTTCACATATGCTGGGTGCCTGGACATAGCGACATTCCAGGAAACTGCGAGGCCGATGAATTGGCCAAAATAGGTACGCTACTCCCTGACATCTCCCCCTCCTTTGATGTAGGTGTCCCACTGGCCACGGTCAAATGGGCCATAAAACATGACTACCTTGAGGCAGCTAAAAAAGCCTGGGTAAATGAACATACCTGTAGTGTTGCCAGACAAACCTGGAGCACTATCGACATTAGGCGTACTAGTCAGCTACTCAATATCAGCAGGAACTCCATCGGCACTATAATAAATGTGCTCACGGGACACTGCCTGATCGGGAAACACGCTGAAAGATTAGCACTGCGCCACAACGACTTCTGTCGCAGCTGTGGCTCTGAGGAGGAGGAAGAAACAGTACTTCATCTCATGTGTCAGTGCCCAGCTCTGGCCAGGCGTAGATTAAAATTCCTAGGCTCATCTTTCTTCACTTCCTTAACCGAACTATCTTCCATCAACATCAAGGACATAGCCAGGCTCATTTCGGAATCACTGTGGTTCCCAAAATTCTAGACGGGGGAGTCGCGTCGTCACAGTGTGGTACCACAACGAGCCATTCTATGTGCTTAAGTGTGCTTTTTGCGACAAAGGCTGCCACTCCTACCTACCTACCTATATATATATATATATATATATATATATATATATATATATATATATATATATATATATATATATATATATATATATATATATATATATATATATATATATATATAAATATATATATATATATATATATATATATATATATATATATAAATATATATATATATGTGTGTGTGTGTGTCTGTGGGGGGGGGGGGGGATAAAGGATTAAGACTGCCTGCAAAGCGAAAACAATTGCGTGTGCGACAAGAGGTTGACGCAGTTGAAGACTAACGCTGATCAAGCGAAGACGTGTGCATCGTCGACAATCATTTAAATACAATATAATCACATTTACGTATCTTAAAATTCAAATCCTTATTTATCTATCGTTGGTAAAAAGCGTAAATTCCAACCCGATAATAAAAACCTACATAAATTGGGGGCTCAACCAAAAATAAAAGCATTAAAGTGTCGTGCATTTATAATAGAAACAAATCGGAAAAGCACTGAAGTAACGAGACGTAAATAAAATTAAAGACGTGCTACAAATTTTCAAATACATACAAACAATCAAAGATTTTTCATTTACAAAATGGCATGCCTCAACGATTTTATTCAGAGCAACGCTAAAATCTCGACGCTGCATAAATTTATTTTCGAAAGCGGAGGAGATAGAAATTACCGTCAACGGCTCCGAGAATTCTGTGGCTTTGCCTACGACGAAACCCATGCAGAATTTGAACTAAAAGCTAAATACGTGAATGCAAATTTGAACGAACGCGACCTAGTAACCATTTGCAACATGATGGGAATCGACTACAATGTAGTTGACGTAAAGCTACACATATTCAGAAACCTACGACGCAATCATTTGTTCGCTTAACGAAACAACGACGAAGCTGATGACAATGAAGACGAAGACGATGAAAACGACGAGAACAGAGACGCTGAGTACGATGATAAGGAGAGCGTCAACGATATGAAGAACAACAAAGAATTAAGTGAAAATCATGATGAAATTACAAATTATTACAGTTTGCCTACGAGTGCAAACAAGAGAAACGGCGAAGCTTTTAGTGTGAACAAACGAAATGCAAATCGCGACGACATGCGCAGAGGATTCAACTAGAATTTTTGATGGTTCCAATAATATTCCAGTGGGCACAAGAATTCGAAGAGCAATCCATTTAGATGCAGTGGGACCATCTACAAAAGTTAGTGTTCGCAAAAAAATCCCTACGCGGAATAGCAAAATTATTTATATTGAGTGTAAGAGGCCTAAATTCGTGGCTTATATTGAAAGACGCATTAATAAGTGAATTTAAATCTACAACGAATAGTGCACTGTTACACAAACAACTGTGTGAACGGAAAATAAGAGAACACGAAAGTGTACAAGAATATTTCTATGGCATGAAAGAAGTAGCTTCCCGAGGTAATATTGAAAATGACGTGTTAATGCAATACATAATTGATGGAATTAATGATTTGAATACGAACAAAGCGATATTGTACGGTACCAAAAGCATGAACGATTTTAAAGGTAAGTTAAAGTGCTATGAAATTATGCGCAAACGCAGCATGAATAAAGATTGTTTTAACGTAAAGTTGTTTTAACTGTGGTGAAAAATTGCATCTTTCAAACAATTGCAAAAATAGAGAAGGAGGCAGAAAATGTTTTAGGTGCAATCGTTTCGGGCACATTTCAGTGAATTGCGAAGAAAACAAAAAATAAATGAATGCAAATACTCGCCAAGTCGTAATAAAGCGCGATCTAACTAACAAAAATGTGAAAATCGGGGACAGGAATTATATAGCATTATTTGACACAGGAAGCAAATTTAATATTGTAACACAAGACGTGTATAAAAGTATAAATATGGCGAAATTAGTGCATGTAATATAACTTTAATTGGATTTGGTAGAAATGCAAATTAAAACAAAATTAAAGCAGATGGTTATTTTGAACACGATATACAAATAGACCGTCAAATATTTTATTTAACATTTTACGTGGTTTCATCAAAGTGTATGGATATTGAAGTGGTTCTTGGTGAAGAATTGTGTTTAAAAGCGGCAATAATAAAGAATCACGACGGTTTGAAGAATTAAAAGATCCAAGTGGACAAAGAATTCTAATTCGCCTAGAATTTTTCAGAGGCATATAATCGCATTTTTGAGAAATTTGACACGAAAAGGCGTTGTATTAACTTATATCGACGATATTATAGTTCCAGCCAGAGACGAGGAACAAACGTTAGAGAATCGTGATTACGGTTTGCAGCTGAATATTGAAAAATGCCAGTTCCTGAAAAGGAAAGTAACATTCCTCGGCTATGTTATTGAAAACCAGAAGCTCTGTCCATCACCAGGAAAAATCGAAGCTTTACGAAATTACAAAATACCGCAGACGCCGAAGCAACTCCTCAGTTTTTTGGGTTTAGCAGGTACTTTTCGAAAATTCATACCAGATTATTCCGTTATTGCCAAACCCCTAACAAAATAGATCATTTAAAATTGAGTATCAAGAAGAACAAGCGATTAATTTACTAAAAAATGCGCTGATTGAAAATCTTGTGCTTGGCCTTTATAATCAAAAATTCGAAACTGAGTTACACACTGATGCTTCATTGGACAGGTTCGGGGCTGTCATATTGCAAAAATCTCCAGACGACGGTCAACTTAATCCAATATACTACATAAGTAGAAAGACAACGTATGCGCAAAGAAAATTCACAAGCTATGAACTTGAAATACTTGCTTTTGTGGAGGCGTTAACTAAATTTATAGTGCAGTTACTAAGTATCAGATTTAAGTCAGTTACAGACTGTGACGCATTCACAAAGACATTGGAAAAGAAAAGTTTCTGTACACGAGTAGCGAGATGGATTTTACTTTTGCAAGAATTAGATTCCGTTGTTGAGCATGCAAGTGGCGTTCGTATGAAGCACACAACTCAGAATAAGTAAAGCACAACTGCACGACGAAAAATTAAAAGCCGTTCGAGAAATCCTCAACAATATTAGAAATTCGTACGATGATTATTTTCTTAAATCCAATATCTTATAAAAAATCTACAATGATAACGAATTAATAGTAATTCCAGAAGGTATGCAAAACCAAGTTATTAGCCGTGCTCATGAAAAGGTCAATTTTCTGTCAAAACAACCAAAAAAACTCTTTTTATACCAAATATCGATGAGAAGATTAAAAACATATTGCTTTTTGTGTGCCTTGTATACTGACCAATCGCAAACTAGGCAAACAAGAAGGTCTACTACATCCGATGCAGAAAGAAGAGATGCCATTACACAAACTTCACATCGACTTTCTGGGTCCGTTAGAGTCAACAAATAAACAATACAAACCTATTTTAGCAGTGGTTGACTTATTTACTAAGTTTTGCTGGCTGTATCCCACAAAATCGGCAACTTTGCCAGAAGTTATATCTAAAATGCGAAGTCAGCGCATAATTTTTGGAAATCCAGCAAATATTATCTTCGACAGAGGTGCTGCTTTTTCCTCAAACGACATTCAAACATGAACACGGAATTGCCCTCTTGACAATTTATTCTGTTGCGAAATTGCGCTCCTAAAAATTTTCTCTAACTCTCTGTACTCGGATTCGTACCACTGGATCGTGTAGTAATCAAACAATCGCTGGTTGAATTAAAATAACTAACTTTATTTTTTTAATTTTGGCAATTTATACAGTTTCTTTCGTTGTAGAGATAGTGGTGTAAAGAATGTTCTCGAAAGTAAGAACTTCCTTTGAGGTGTATATAAAATTCTAGAAAGATCCAGAAACTTCTAGAGCAATGTAGAAGTTTCTACCTCAACCATTGGAAACTATGAAAAGCACAAGACTGTGCAAAGTCGAAGACATTCGAACAGAGATCGTGACAATGTGTACATAGTGCATTCAAATCGAAGCTGCAGTATTTATAAATGTGATTTTGTAAAGTGCAAATTCTAACAAAGTAAACTTTAAGCCTAATATAAAGTTTGTAAATTGCAATAATTAAAATAAAGTTTGTTATTTGAATTTAACTAGCGATTGTTTAATTACTACACGATCCAGTGGTACGAACCCTAGTACAAAGAGTTAGAGTAAATTGTCAGGAGGACACTTTCGTAACAGAATAAATTGTCAAGAAGGCAATTTCGTAACAATTGGTATCAGACGTGGGTTTGTGTATCTGTGATAAACAATGGTTAAAATTGAAAAACTGAGATTGGAGCAGTTCAAATAGGAGCTTGAGCGCTTAAATTTGCCAACACAAGGGCTTAAAGCGGAGCTGCAGATGTGAGTCTCTACAACAATTTGCGGCGGAAGGGGAACGGCTGGCTCATCTTGCCTACCCAGGAGATATAATTGAGAGGTGCATGATGGACACATTCGTATATGGCATTCGCGATGCAGAGATAAAGCGTTCATAAAGCGGAGATAAATCCGAAAGCTACATATTTGGAGACAGTAGCTAGCGCTTTAACTTCAGAGACAGCAGCCTTGGTGTGCCAGCCAGTATACAGAGCCCGTCAGGTACAAGTCGAAAGCGGGCAAAGTTTCACGGGAAAATGCTTTACCTGCGGAGAGGTCGGACACATGGCTCGTAATTGTCAGTCGAGACGGCAACGTTCTAGATCACGCTCGCCGGTAAGACCGACAAAGTAAGTCAGATTCCAAAATAGGGAATCAGAAAATGTTGATAAGCCGTCGACAAACTAGATGGAGTCAGTCTCGAGCGGCATGATCTGACTCCCACAACATGTAGCCCCAGAATCTTCGTTTCTCAGATGGCATGAAAAATCAACAGCCTAATTGTCGACAGCGTAGTAAACGGAAAAAAGAACGTGGTAATATTGGATACGGGTGCATCACATTCCATAATTAGAAGCGATCTCGGGGAATCGAGCCGCTTCTGGGAATAAGATTGCGTACGGCAACTGGAGATGATGCACCGGTACTGGGAAAAGTTACACGAAAAATCACTATCGGCACCACAACAGTGTCTCACGTGTTTGTAGTTGCAGATATTGTGGACGAATTAATCTTAGGTGTGGATTTTATGATTCGGAATGGATTCACCCTAGATTTGAAAAGCTGAATGTTGATATATGCGATCACCGAAATACCGTTATCCGTTGGTGTGGATAAGTATGGAGGTATCCGACAAGCTATTGTATCGCAGCGGACAAAAATCCCAGCAAAATCAGAGGCAGTTATATGGGCCAAAATGGACGGAGATGTTGAGAAGAACAAGTTGGAGAGGATGGAGATTGATGAAAAATTTGTCCTGGATGACATAATAATTGGAAAAAACCTCGTAGAAGAAAAGAAGAACAGAATAGTGCCAGTAATAGTGGTCAATCTTGCAAATTCCGCCAGAACAATAGAGAGCGGAGAGATAATATTGGAAATTGCCAGGCAATTTCGGCAACCGCGAGACACAAAAATTAAGATACCAGCTGATAAAATGGTACTCGACGATCTGATGAAATAATGGAGTAAAGACTTATCAATAGAGCAGAGGAAGACTGCTAGCTAACTTTTGGCAAGACATTGGTCAGTATTTGCGGAAAAGGGTAAAAACGAAGGCAGAACAAAGATAGTGAAACGCAAAATCAACACTGGCGATGCCAAACCAATTCGTCAAGCGTCAACAAGAGTACCTCTGGCGAAAAGAGAAGAGGTGAATGTGTTGCTGAAGGAAATGCTTTAGAACAACGTCATTGACCCATTCTCCAGCTACATTTGAACGCCTAATGGATCATGTGATAAAGGGCCTCCACTGGAAAAGTCTCTGGTGTACCTAGATGACATCATCGTTATGGGAAAGTACTTCGAGAACCGCTTGAAGAATTTGGAAGAAATATTGATGCAATTAGGAGCTTCAGGGTTGAAGCTGAACGCAAAGAAATACTTATTCTTCAAGAAAGAAGTAAAATACTTTGGATATAAAGTCACACCTGAAAGAGAACCCACAGACCGAGATAAGATAGACTCTGTAAGTGATTGGCCAATACTAACTAATCTGAATGAGCTGTCCTGTCGCAATTTACTGACGGACAGGAGAGTGTAATTGCCTACTTCAGCAAGATCTTATCAAAGCCAGAGCGAAATTACTGTGTACCACGGAGAGAACTTTCAGTGGTTATGCAGTGCGTGAAGCATTTTAACAAGTACTTGTATGGACAAAACTTCTTGTTGAGAATGGATCACGCTGCTTTGCGCTTGCAATTACAGTTCAAAAATCTCGAAGGTCAGGTGGCGAGATGAATTGAGCGACTCCAAAGCTATGATATCACAATAGAACATCGCAGAGGCGGAACCACGGAAATGCTGATGCATTATCACGACGTCCTCGCTGTATGGAATGTAAACACTGTTTTAAAGCTGAAGGGAAAGCAGGAGTAATCGATGTTCGCTAAGGGCTGTTTTACCAGACGATGAATGGACAGCGGAAAAGATAAAAGAAGAACAATGAAAAGACCCAGATTTGGCAAAAATCGTATCAACTAAGAATGAAGGAAAACGGCCTGATTGGAACGAAATCTGGACTGAAAGTCCCATAACTAAAGCATATTGGGCTCAATGGAATTGCTTAAAGCTGCAAGATGGATGCCTATTCCGCCTGTGGGAGAGCGAAGATGGAAAAACCACGAAGAACTTGATTGTGGTAACCAAGGCAAGAATAAACGAAATTCTCAAGCAATACCATAGTGGGCCAAGCGGAGGGCATTTTGGAATAACAAAAACAGTCGAGAAAATTAAAACACGATTTTATTGGGTTGGTTGCCAGCAATCGGTAGTTGACTGGATTAGTGCTTGTGACAAGTGTACAGCTGCCAAGGGACCGAGCCGTCTCAGTCAAGGGAAGATGCATTTATACAACGTGGGAGCGCCATTTAAGCGTATTGCAATGGACATAGCAGGTCCGTTTCCAATTAGTGATTCCGGCAACAAATATGTTCTCGTCGTAATCGACTATTTTAGTAAATGGCCAGAAGTATACCCCATTCTCGATCAAGAAGCTAAGACCGTTGCAGATGCATTTATCAATAATTGGGTCTGCAGATTCGGAGCTCCCCTCGAGTTGCACTCGGATCAAGGCAGAAATTTCGAGTCAACAATATTCAGGGAAATGAGTGAATTGATGGGCATACGCAAAACTCGTACAACCCCTTTGCACCCACAGTCCGATGGAATGGTTGAAAGATTTATTGGTACGCTTGAGGAACACCTAAGGAAAGTCGTGGACAGAAACCAGAAAGATTGGGACCAACACATACCCCTCTTCTTAATGGCATACCGATCGGCAACTCTCGATACAACATCTACAACACCAGCTAAGGCTGTTTTCGGTTGTGACATAAGATTACCTGCAGATCTGAAATTCGGTGCCTACTCATCTACGGAAGTTTCATGTAGCAGTTATGTAGCTGGCAAACGAAGACAGCTGAATGAAATTCATGGAACCATCAGAAAGCGCACTGATGAGTGATAAAATGAAAGCCAGATATGATCTACGAGCAAACTCCAAGGGATTTCAGGAAGGGCAGCTAGTTATGCTTCATAATCCGCAAAGGAAAAAGGGATTATCGCCAAAACTGCAAACACACTGGGAAGGCCCTTATAATGTGATAAAGCAGCGCAATGATGTAGTATACCGCATCCAGTTGGCAAGAAATGCCAGGAGCCAAATGAAAGTCGTTCATTTAGAGAGGTTATCTCCTTATAAAGGTTGCAGTACTATCCCTGTTCGGGACGAACAAGATTAAGCGGAGGGCAGTGAAACGTGATTGCATATCAGTGAAACGGGATTGCATAATTTTAGGATCCCATCTGGAGAGTCAAGATGCGAACTATTCGAATAAAAGCTTATTCAAGAACAATCTGTCGGTAATATCAAAAAGAATATTCTCGACTTCTGTCGAAATGGATCGAAAATTCTGGAAAATACGAGAATGGTGTAGAATTTTCTACTCCAACCTTTCGAAAACTATAAAAGCGTCAAGACTGTTCAAAGTCGAAGGCAGTAGATCAGAGACCGTAACAGTGTGTACATCTAGCATTATAATCAAAGCAGCAGTATTTGTGATTTACAAAGTGGTGAAATTCATTAGTAAATAAAGTGACAATGGTTTGTGAAATAAAGTGCAAGTAATATCTAAGTAAACTTTAAACCTGTTATTAAATGTGTAATTATCCAGCGATTGTTTGATTACTACACAATCCAGTGGTACGAGTCCGAGTACAGAGAGTTAGAGGAATTGTCAGGAGGGCAATTTTGTAACAGAGTAAATTGTCAAGAGGGCATTTTCGTAACAATACTAATTGGCGAAATTGACTAAGAAATTAAAAATCTCGTGAGCGTAATAACTGAAGCTGTTATAATTTCAACCCCCGATGCCAGCATTAAAACGAATAAATTAATAACACCTTTAATGATAGAAAATCTTATCAAAGAAAAGAGAAAGATAAGAAGTGATTGGCAAATCTGCGGATCACCCAGCTTAAAAAAACACCTACACGATTGTTCAAAAAGGTTAAAAAATACTCTAGCTAACGATAAAGATAAGTGCTTACAAACCTATCTTCAGAACATTACAGCAACAAAACAAGGTGATTACTCCTTTTGGATGTCAGCAAAAAGTTTAGAGCGACCTATTAATGGAGAAGTGCCAATAAGATTAGCAAACGGGTAAGTGGGCTCGAAGGGAGTCGCAGAAAGGTGATGCGTTTGAGCAACATTTAAAAAATGTTTTTACACCTAATACACCCAAAATAAACAGCAATAACTGTATACAATACAAACTACCAACTACAGTATCACACAACTCTTTACATTAAAACTATTAAATAAAATAATTTCTGCACTAATTTCAAAAAAATCAACTGGCCCAGACTAAATCACAGAGAAAAAAAGAGAAGAACAACAAAATGACCCAGAATTGGCAAAAATCGTGATAAGTAGGTAGGTAGGAGTGGCCGCCCAGTTTGCCAACAGCACACTTGAGCACACATAATGGCCCATTGTGATACCACGGTGTGGCGCCGTTCAAGCACTGACTAAAAAGGTTCCCATACTTGGGATGGTGATAGTCAGCGCAAGGACAGCGCCTGGAAAGGCACGACTCCCCCGTCATGTTTCAGGAAACCATCCTGATACTTTGATGAACCTGGCTATGTCCCTAATATTAATGGATGACAGCTCTGTCAGGCTTGTAAGAAATGGGGCACCAAAGGTGCGAATTCTTCTTCTGCTCAAGGATGGGCAGTGGCATAAGAGGTGGAAAACCGTCTCGTCCTCCTCCTCGAAGCCACAGCCTCGGCAAAAGTCCTTTGAGGGTAGGCCCAGTCTTTCTGCGTGCTGTCCCATTATGCAGTGGCCGGTCAAAACCGACACAGTTGTCGACAGTGATACGCGATCAAGTCGAAGAAGTTGGTTGGTTCTGTTTTTGTCCATGCTTGCCCAAGTTAGTCTAGCCGTGTGGCAGGATTCCTCGTTAGCCCAGGATTTGTAGGCTTCAGCCAGATATTTCCGTTTGATTTCGAGCTTGGCTGTTGCCAGTAGAATGCCGATGTTTACGGAGGGGTGAATATCGTGCATTAGCGTGCCCGCCTTGGCAAGCTCGTCCGCCTCGCAACGGGATTTCGCTATGTCTGGGAACCCAGACTAGGTGCACCCGAGAGTAACTTGCGAGCTCATTTAAAGATATTCGACATTCATGAACTAGTCTTGATGTGGCCGTGGAACCAAAAAAAAAAATTTAGTTTCGACCTGGCTGTCTGAGAAGATAGATACGTCAACTGCGCCGATATCACTACTCAGCATCCATTTGGCTGCGTGGTAAATGGCCATGACCTCAGCTTGAAAAACGCTGCAATGGTCTGGGAGACGTAGGGAGATGTTTAAGTCCAGCTTGTCGGAATAAATACCGCTGCCGACTCTACCTCCAAACTTGGAACCGTCGGTGTAGATTTCGACTGTTTCACCGACGATTCGGTTTTCTGAGGTCCAGTCGCTTCGACTTGGAATAGTGAGGTCGAATTCCCTGTTCAAATCGGGATAGACCGACATATAATCGATAAAGTTGGGGACAGGTGGGTCCTGATTCAGAATTGAAGCATGGCCTGTCAGGGTTATGCGCCAGTTCGAAAGAGCATTAAGTCTAATCGCTGTCAGCTTGGCTTGTTGCTTAACCAGGATCCCCGAGGGGAGCTAGTGCAGCATGGCAAAAAGGGCTTTCGTAGGTGTGCTACGAAGAGCGCCAGTGATCAGTAGAGCAATGGATCTTCTGATTTTATCAAGGGTTTGATATTACAGGCTTTTTCGAGAGCTTGCCACCAGAAGACCGACCCGTATAACAGGTTTGGTTCAACGATGGCCGTGTAGAGCCAGAGCACGACTCGAGGACGAAGTCCCCATCGTGCACCAACTGCTCTTTTACAGCAGTATATAGCGAATGTTGCCTTACGTGCCCTCTCAGCTAGATTGGCTTTCCAATTAAGCTTTGGGTCGAGAATCAGGCCTAAGTACTTAACGTGTGTGCTCAAAGAGAGCGGAGTGCCGTTTAGACTAGGCATTGTAAACTTTGGAATTTTGTACTTCCTAGTGAAAAGCATAGTCTCGGTTTTGGATGGGTTAACCCCAAGTTCGAATTCGCGACACCAGTTCGACACAATAGAGAGTGAATAGTTCAGTTTTTCGGAAAGTGTTTGGGGGAATTTGCCGGATGCCGCGATTGCTATGTCGTCCGCATAGGCTATCACTTTGCATCCAGTAGATTCCAATCTCACCAGTAGTGTGTTAACTGTCAGGTTCCAGAGGAGGGGTGATAAAACACCCACTTGTGGCGTGCCCCTGTTAACCACCTTCCTTGATTGGGCACTGCCGATCGTGGAATTGATGATTCTAGATTTTAGTAGAAGGTCTATAAATTTAAGAAGGCCTGAATTGAATAGAGTGCCGAAATGACAGCGTTGGGGCATACATTGTTGAATGCTCCCTCGATGTCCAGAAATATGGGAAGTGTGAATTCCTTGTACGCCAAGGATTTGTCAACTTGAGAAATGAGAGAATGAAGTGCTGTTTCAACCGATTTGCCTTTAGAGTAAGCGTGTTGAGATACAGAGAGAAGATAAGGGTTGATCGATGGCCTGATATGTAGGTCAAGAGCTCTTTCTAGAACCTTAAGAAGAAAGGATGTTAGACTTATGGGTCTGTAATCCTTAGGTTTGGTGTGCGAGGCCTTCCCAACTTTTGGTATGAAGACGACCCGAGCCGTGCGCCAGCGTAAGGGAATGTATTGCAGTCTGAGGCTTGCATTATATATTTGAAGCAGCCATGGAAGGATAATCTCTTCCCCATTTTGGATATCGGCAGGAATGATGCCGTCCGGTCCGGGGGACTTGTATGGCTTAATGGTTTGAATGGACCACTCAAGGTGACTTTTTGTCACTTGGAATGTGGGGAGGCTATCATGTGAAACCTGCTCCACCTGGTAGAGTGCTTGATCCGCTGTGGCTAAACTTCCTGGGAAGTGGGTGTCTAGCAGGATATCAAGGGTTTCGGCACTTGATTGAGTCCAGCTGCCATCTGGTTTTTGGATACAGTCAAGGGCTTTGTTAGAGGAGTGGAGAATTTTACGAAGACGGCTAGCCTCGGACGTTGATTCAATGGTCGCCTAATGGCGTATTTCAACTCTTTTTGTTTATTTTTGAAAGGGGCCCAATCAGCTGTAACTTTAGCTTTGTTGAAAGGCTTTCTACAAGTTTTGCGAAGACTTGCAATTTCCGAGTTCCACCACGGAGGTTTAGGTTTGCCCCGTGGTTCGGGAGTGATGCAAGAAATATGAGTGGCTTTTTTAAAAGCTGTGGTCAGATCGTCGACCGCCCGAT
Organism: Clusia tigrina; assembly: GCA_920105625.2. Classification (NCBI taxonomy): domain Eukaryota; kingdom Metazoa; phylum Arthropoda; class Insecta; order Diptera; family Clusiidae; genus Clusia; species Clusia tigrina. Next base: position 148,703,073 of record OV050031.1, on the reverse strand, counting down.
CAATGTCGGGACAGTTGTGGATAATAGGGGGAGTCGTTGCTAAGCATGACTCCAGTTTGAGCCGGAAAAGAGGCCAGTTCGTGTTTTTTCTATTGACTAGTTTAAGAGATTCTGTATTGCCTGTAGTCTCCCTCAAGTCAATGTCAAAGGTGATATAGCAGTGGTCCGAAAAGTAGCATTCCTGTGAGACGAACCAATTGCTTATCACGTTGGAGTAGTTATCGCTGACGAGGGTGACGTCGAGCACTTCCTTCCTGACGGATGTAAGGGAGGTCGGCTTATTTCCCCGGTTAGCAATGCCTAAGTTATTTGAAATGATAAAATCGAAAAGACACTCACCTCGATCATTTGTGCCGGAGCTGCCCCATATTTCGTGATGGGCATTGGCATCGGCGCCGATAATTACCGGAATCTGTTTCTGGTGGGCTACAGCAACCATTTGCTTCAGTATGTCTGGTGGCGGGGAGTCGCCATAGTCATGAGCCGTGTAGTTCGAGGAGATCCAGAAAGTCCGTGGACCCATTTCAATGACCATGGCAACATTGTCTTTGTCACTGAATCTAGGGAGTAAAAGAGCGTTAACGCTGTTTTTTACCAGAATGCAGGATCTTGGTTTACCTTGATCCTCGATATATACCATACGATATCCGTATGCATTGAGTCCAGAAACCCGGTCATTTATGACCCAAGGTTCTTGGACGAGAATGAGCTCCTCCCCTATATCCGAGAGGCGGAACCCTGCTGCCGAGGCAGTTTTCGAAAGCTAAAGGTTAATTTGTCGTATTTTCAGCATTGTCTGGAAGATTGGTTATGGTGGTATTCAACTCTTTCTCTTCGGACATTAGAGAGATGTATCCACCAGCCGCATCCTTGTCCATGTGGTCGAAGAATTATCCGACTAGTTCGGAAGTTGAGAAGCGGCTGCTTCTGGTATTTACGGAGCACATACTCTCGTTGTCAATACCCGGCAAAGGGGTGAGAGCCGGGCCCGAGCAGCTAGGCTCTTTGGCAGTGGCTTGTGGGACAGCACCAGCTGGGGGAGGCTGTTGGGGGGCTTGGGCATCGCACTTGTAGATGCGGAGAGTGATGGCTCCAAAGCCATAATTAATCACTCCCTCGCGGGAGTTGATGGGAACAAGGGATTGCTCGTTCAAAATGATGGTGACCTCACGCAAAGTGCCTTTGGGGTCACCAACTTTCGCGACCTTCCAGCCATCGGTGGGAAGATCGGTGTTACTGAGCTTGAGGATCTTTAAGATTGCCTCGTGCTCCGAGGGATCGTCAGGAAGCCATGTTTTGTAGCGAGGGCGTTGGGGAACCTGGTCCAAAGGTACAGCGTTGAGCTGTGCACCCGGCCATATCTCACCTACCCTATTGATCGCTACCTTGTATAGATCCGCCGAGCGTTGGTCCGAGCAAGATACGATCTTAATATATCCTTGATACCACCCTGCGTCACGGCAGCTGGGTGAAGGACCAGGGTTGAGGGACATAACCTCAACGAATATTGGTAACAGTGACATTTCGACCTGTCTCCAATTGGCAAGAGTAATGGTCCCATCGGCATTGGCAGAGTCGACCACAGCCCATGTGAGGCTCTCTTTCACAATCTCACTAAGCGTTTTGGAGAGCTTAGGCTTGGGAGTAGCCAGCCTTACGCGCTTAGGGATGCTTTGGGTGGATTGGCCCGGGCGATCGGCTGATCTCTGCCTCTTGGGGTTACCGGCTGCTTGTGCAGTGGAGGAGTGGACACGCACATCAGCGTGTGATTTTGCCCACTCAAGCTTGCCCTTGTCGTATTCTGACAGTTGAGAAGGTTCTGAAGCGTTGAGCCTCGTCAAAATACGGTAAGCCGCTCTACGCGTCCTGTACGCCCTTGTACTCGGGTTCACGTTGGTAGGTGCACCTGAAGGAGGAGCAGTACGGGGAGCAGTTACCATCGACTTGTGAGGCAATATCGAGGCGTTTGCTGAAGAGGGCTTAGGCGGAGCGACTGCTGCTAGTTTGTGAGTCAAAACCCTAGCAGCTGCTGAAGAGCCTGGGGACAGCGAAGAGCTCTTGGGTGGCTTATTAGCCGAAGCTGTGGTGCTTGTTGAAGGGGCAGTGCTTATGCTGCTTGTCTTCGAACCAAGGGCGGGGGTGTTGCTGGTGGGCATTTGCCTAGCCAGGGTTTTGCGCGTCCCTGAGGGGATATGCGCGGAAATTTTGTTTGTGTGTTGTGTTTTTATTTTTTGTGGTGTCCATGCAATAAGGGTCCCCACTCAAAGCCGCTATCTCAGTCCGAACGTGTGGTCACTAAATATGGTCCCATGGTTATCTGTGCAAGCAGGGAGGCCATGCGAGGGTTGGCACAAGCCCTTATGAGGTCAAGTGCTCAGAGCCAGACCAGTGCTAATCGGAAGTTCCACTCAACCGAACCCACACTACCGACCTAACGGTAACAGACGTCGAACATACTTTGAGGCCTGCCAAGGTTTTAACGGGACGGGGGCAGCTGCAACCTTAGACTGGAGCCGTTCACACTCAAGTTTCACCTTGGTGCTACCGTGACAAAAGACAGCTAGGTCCAGAAAATTACAGCTACCAGCCCAGGGCAATCAGAACAGTTACATTGGAACTCCCGTGCAAGAAAACAGCAGCACCTGGGGGAGTGTAGACCATTTAGCGTAACCCAGGGTGCACCGCGTGGAGGCGGTCTACATTACACCCCCATTACACAAGTAAGATAGAAGGAAAACGACCAGATTGGAATGAAATCTCGACTGAAAGTCCCATAACTAAAGCATATTGGGCTCAATGGAATAGCTTAAAGCTGCAAGATGGATGCCTATTCCGCATGTGTAAGAGCGAAGATGGAAAAACTACGAAGAACTTGATTGTGATACCCAAGTCAAGAATTAGCGAAATTCTCAAGGAATTCCATAGTGGGCCAAGCGAAGGTCAATGAGGAATAACAAAAACAGTCGCGACACTTAAAACACGATTTTATTGGGTTGGTTGCCAGCAATCGGTAGTTAATCGGATTAGTGATTGTGAAAAGTGTACAGCTGCCAAGGGACCGAGCCGTCGCAGTCAGGGGAAGCGCCATTTGAGCGTATCGCAATGGACATAGCAGGTCCTTTTCCAATTAGTGATTCCGGCAACATATATGTTCTCGTCGCTATAGACTATTTTAATAAATGGCCAGAAGTATATCGCATACCCAATCAAGAAGCTAAGACCGTTGTAGATGCATTTATCAATAATTGGGTCTGCAGATTCGGAGCTCCCCTCGAGTTGCACTCGGATCAAGGCAAAAATTTCGAGTCACCGATATTCATGAAAATGAGTGAATTGATGGGCATACGCAAAACTCGCATAACCATTTTACACCCGCAATCCGAATCAATGGTGGTATGATTTAATCGTACTCTTGAGGAACTCCTAATGAAAGTCGTGGCCAGAAATCAGATAGATTTGGACCAACACATACCCCTGTTCTTAATGGCATACCGATCGGCAACTCACGATACATCATCTACAACACCAGCTAAGGCCTGCAGATCTGAAATTCGGTGCCTAATCATTTACAGAAGTTTCATGTAGCAGTTGTGTAGCCAACAAACGAAGAAAGTTGAATGCAATTCAAGGAAACATGATAAGAAGAAAGCCAGATATGATGTATGAGCAAACTGTAAGGGATTTCAGGAAGGGCAGCTGGTTATGCTTCATAATCCGCAAAGGAAAAAGGGATTGCCGCCAACTGCAAACACACTGGGAAGGTGATAAAACGGATCAACGTTGTAGTATGTAGCGAGAAATATCAGGAGCAAATTGAAAGTCGTTCATTTGGAGAGGGTATCTCCTTATAAAGTTGTAGTACTATCGTTGTTCGGGACGAACAAGATTAAGCGGAGGGCAGTGAAACGTGATTGCATACTTTTAGGATCCCATCTGGAGTTTGAGAATGAGTGCACCACCCTGTGTGTTTATTAGTCAAGACACAACCTATTCAAGTAATCTAATTTCTCTGAACTCAGACTCCTTGTGTTAAGATGCACAATATTGAGACCACAACGCTGCCTGCACAATATATCAAAGAGAACTTTATGAATTTCATTAACACCATCCGCACTGTCACCGATACCACCCACAGTAAGTGCAAGCTAGGCTTAGGACTGCAAGTTCAAGCATTAAGTATTAAACCCTAACCATAAGTTTTATAATCAAAATTTTAAAAATTAACCAATAACCATATACCTTTACAAAATACATAATACACATAAAAATAATAGAAAGAAGAGAAAAGAAGGAATGAGACAAAGCATACAAAAAGAATAAAAGAAAAAACAACAAGTTAAGATATAAGCAATTGATTAGTTGCTCCTGGTGCGCCAACAAGTGAATCAACGGTCTCAACATTCGAAACTAGTTTTTCCTCCGAATTTCAATGCACTCGAACATAGACCATACCTCGTACGGAGAACACAGAAGCTAATAACCGTTGCCGCTTACGCTTCGATGCATACTGCATCACTCAATTGATTTTGGTTAAGCTCTCATGAACAAAGATCGGAGTTTGTCCACTTAAACCAATGTCAGAGAGCAAGATGGATATCTTCTTTTCCTTGCAGAATCCAGCAATAAACAGAAAAAGATGACTCCTTTGTTGAGCTGTTTGGAGTTTAACCAAAATCACAGTCCCGTGTTGGGTCTTGCCACGGTTCGAGCGCAGATGGAATATTCCTCGAACCCGCGGCGATTCACAATTAACGGATTCACATCTTTTACCAAATACATAACTAAGTCTATCATTTTCTGACGCAGGTACTCCATTTAAAATTAGATCAGTTGAGACAGCATCATTTTCACATTTTTCCACTTCGGATTGGAGAGAGTGCACAGTTGATTTCAGAATCTCAGCTTCCATGACAGATCGCTCAATTCCAGCAACTCTCAAGTCAATCTCTCTGATCCCGCTTTTCATGTTTGCTAACTCACCAATCAACTCAATTACTTTCTGCATTACCCGCTCCTCTAGCTGTTCCACAGCTCCGTTAAGCTTAGCAACAATGCTCTCTTCAAGCTTAACAAGCCGCTCATCCCAAGCAGAAAGCACACCAGAGTCTGAGAGCCTCTCTGCACTTGCTTTTGTTGCGTTCGGCGTTGAGTGCAAATTATTCGCCAAATTTTGCCTCTCTTTTCTTTGTGCTGCCTGTCTAATTGCCAAAGACATTTTTCAAAACCAATTTTCTACAATTATTTCAGAACACCGACACTCAATTACAGATTTAGAGTTGCTTGGCAAGTTAACAAACCAAATATTTCTTGTATCAGTTCAAAAGTCGCGTTCAACTTGTTAGCACACAAAACACACGTCTATTCACTATGACACATATTCTTTATGGAGTAAGCAATACCCCGATTCCTCTGTCAGTAAATTCCTTCATTAACACCGAAATGAGAAAATTATTATTGACGGCATTATACGCCCAAGTAAGAATCCTCATATTTCTCCCATTTGGGAGGAACGAAAAAAGGGTACTAACGATGAAGTTACGCAAAAAATGCGTATGATAATTGATTATAAAAAAAAATACGAACAAACGATATCGTTCTAAATTCCAACCATATTTGATCACATAATTGTGTTCTCACCCACAAATCATCTTTCAAAAATAATTCGGACTTTAAAGAATGGTCACATCAAAATATCGTTAAAAAAAGACGAAAATCTACCAAACAGAAATGAAATTTGTAGGCTATAGAAGTTATAGTGTGATCAAAACTGGCCCAAAGAAAAGATAAGCCATTCAAGCATATCCTTTGCCAACCACCTTGAGACAACTAAGAAGCTTCTTATGAATGCCTGGTTATTACCGCAAATTTATTAAGGACTATCCTCTTGTCACGAATCTCTTAACAATTTATTTAGCTGGCGAAAATGGTAAAATATCGCAAAACATGTCAAAGAAGATACAAATCTCACTTAACAATGCCAACCACCAAAAATTTCAGATATCGATGTACTCTAATTTCATGGGACACGACGCGAATTCCTCAGTGGCAATAAACTACCAATTCATTACCAATCGGGGCGATTGTTCTTACAAGGGGAGAACTTAAGATATGAGTTTCATATATACATATATATATATATATATATATATATATATATATATATATATATATATATATATATATATAAATATATATAACATGTATATATAGACATATATATACTCGTATATATAAATGTAGAATATAGTGTAGACCGCCTCCTCGTGGTGCAATCTGGATAGCGGTAAATGGTATATATCCTCCCACCCCGGCATCCGGTGCGACCTGCGTGTGGAGAGCATCTGATGTCCGACGGCACGACCCTATCCTCCACCGACTAGCCCCAACAATCTTCTTATTTGATTGCTCCTGGGCTGGCGGGTGTGGCTTCTGGACCAAATACGACTGGGGTGAAATCCAGTGGGAACAGCTCCAGTTTAAGGTCACATCCGCCTCCGTCCCGTTAAAACCTTAGCAGGCCTTAAAGTACGTTCGAGGTACGTCGGCGTATGTTGAGACTGACTCCCAATTAGTTCTGGTCCACGCATGGCCTCCCTGCATCTGCATAGATAACTGCATAGATAACATACGTACTGAGATAGCGGCTTTGAGTTGGGACCCTTTTTCCACGGACACTATCAAAATTTCCAACAAAAACTCCGCGGCCAACCCAAAAGGCGAGCCAAAAACAACAACGAGCTTAGTTAGGCAAAAAACAGCCTTAAGATCATCAATAACTTCGTCTTAGATTTTCGTCGCCAGACAAAGTATCCGTTCGGGTGTTACGGCCCAAGAGCCAGCCCTGTTCCCCTTCAAAACTGCATCCTCATGGTCGTAAAAACCCTGCTTTGGGCCATCCCAGCACCAGGGCAGCTAAGACGGATGCTAGGGTCGTCCCTCCGTCTGCTCCGCGGGTGGTACAGGGAGAGCTCCAGCAACTAAGCCGACCTCCTCCAGCACAGGCACCAGCACCGACCTCCATTCAGGTTCTCACACGCATGTAAACGCGTCTACTCGGGCGTACAGAACCCGGATTAAATATTCTGCACAGGCTGGAATCTGCCGACCCTGCTTCACTGTCAGATAGAGACAAAGGAGCGCTAGAATGGGCTCACCAAATTGTTGTCGCTCGTCCCCAGCCCCCCCTGAGGCTGCTCAGAAACGACAACTGTCGCCTGAGCAGCCCTCCCGATGAGTCGTGCAAGAAACCAGGAGTTGCTTCGTCTTAGTAACTACGACCTCCCCATGGGTGATTGGATGGTCACTAAGATAAGCGAGCCCAAAGGCAACTCCCACGAGATCCTGATTATTCTCAATGAGGAATCTCTCGCTCCAATTAATGCCAACAAGGGAGAGATCAACTATGGCTTTACTTCGATCTCACGCACGGTCTATAGGAACGACAATCAGGGAGCAAACAAGCCCCCCACACAAGCCGAACACGATCTCACCTTCGATGATGGGGAGAGTTACGATTCGGCCTCAGAATCGGTTGAGAGCTTCTCCGGACGTCCGGTAGTGAATACCGACGACGTTGGGGATTCTCTTTTTGATTGTATTCATGCCCATGACTTAGTCATTGCTAACAGGGGATAGACACTCGATCTCACTCTTGGCAACAATTACTCGTCTCATCTTCTTATGAGTTGGCGCGTTTGACAGGAACGCTCCTCCTCGGATCACTGTTATATATGCTTTAAGATTGGGATCTCGATCCCTTAGATTCTGCAGAGTGTAAAACGCATACTAACAGAAAAAGAACTGACTGGACAAAGTTCCAGGCCATTATGCAGACGGGTCTGCAGTCGACTGCTCCCACTATCAACAATCACCTCGATATAGATCGAGCGGTTGAAGGTATTACAGCATTTTTTAACTCTGCTGCCAAATCAGCCTGCAACTCCCCAAAGCCGAGAGGGAAATCCACACCCCCTTGGTGGAATTCGGAAATTGCTCAGCTACGAACAGAATGTCGCAAGCTCTTCAACACAGCCAAAGGCAACTCAAGTATGCTGTGAGGAGATCCAAAAGAGGGTCTTGGCGAGACTTCTGTGGCAGCATAGAAGGTTCGTCCGAGACAAGCAGACTCCGGAGGATCCTCAATACCACTCATCAGGCTCTTGAATGTATTCAGAGATCGGACGGTCAATGGACTGACTCTGCAAGCGACACTCTAGATGCCCTACTAGAAACACACTTTCCGGGGAATGCAATTTTTGTGTGATTAAGTCACGTTTAAGTCACTCAACCCAGTTTCAAATTACCCACACTCATATTCGGTGGGCCATCGACAGCTTTAAGTCTTTCAAATCACCATTGCCTGACGGCATCATTCACGCGGATGTCCAGCACACTGCTAGTGCGGTTGCGCCCTGACTACTGCATATTTATAATTCATGCCTCAGATGGTCGTACGTTCCCAAAAGCTGGAGAAAAGCTCTTGTAGTATTCATCTCTAAAGCGAGAAAGGCGACCCATACCAAGCCTAAGAAAGGAGTCTGTTTTCCTCTCTTTTGAAAACGCTGATTATTTCAACAGTATGCAGTTGATGTGTACGTGACGATGGAGACAGAACGACTCAATTTTATTCGCTTCAATCAGACCAACCTTCGCTCTGAAGAGTATATTCATTTGCGAGATGCGGTCAATAGCGATGAAGATGTGACAAACTTTGGCCGACTCACGATTTTGCCATCAACATACATTGGCAGCCCAAGGCACATGCACGAGTACTCGCAGGATGCGATGACATACGTGTGGAATTATGGACGGCTGGATTTGTTTGTTACATTCACTTGCAATCAAAAATGCCCACAGATAACGGAATTATTGAATCGCGGTCAATCAGCAAGCGATCGTCGCGATGTCACAGCACGAGTTTTCAAACAACAGTTACGATATTTGATGGACTTTATCGTGAAGCAACGTATATATGGTGCTGTTAGATGCTGGATGTACTCTGTTGAGTGGCAAAAAAGAGGATTGCCGCACGCACACATTCTTCTTTGGATGGTGGACAAGATTACACCAGATCAAATTGATGACATCATTTCTTCGGAAATTCCTGATCCAGAGATGGATCCAGAATTATACGAAGTGGTGAAATGCAATATGGTTCATGGACCTTGCGGACACTGCAATCCCACTTCGGTTTGTATGTCTGACAATAAATGCACGAAACACTATCCACGTGCTGTTCTTTCGGAAACGCAAACTGGAAATGATGGATATCCACTCTATCGGCGTCGCTCATCAGACAACAATGGCAGAACATTCAGCATTCAATTTAGAGGAGCGAATATCGAAGTTGACAACACATGGATCGTACCCTATTCGCCAATATTGTCTAAGACATTCAAAACTCATATCAATGTTGAGTATTGCAGTTCTGTGAAATCGGTCAAATACGTTTGCAAGTACGCAACCAAAGGAAGCGACATGGTGGTTATTGGCTTTGAACGAGATGAGATCAGCAATTATCAAATGGGTCGATACGTGAACTGCAATGAAGCGCTTTGGAGAATATTTTCTTTTGTAATTCATGAGCGTTTTCCGACTGTTGTGCATCTCGCAGTTCATTTGGAGAATGGCCAAAGAGTGTATTTCAACCCTGAGAATGCAGTACAGCGAGCGGAAACACCACCAGCAACAACATTGACAAGTATTTTCTCAACTTGCGCCAGTGATCCGTTTGCGAGAACATTGCTTTATTCGGAAATGCCTCGATATTATACATGGAATGCATCGTCGAAAAAATGGTTACGCAGAAAGCAAGGCCAACCAGTAGATGGACATCCAGGTGTGTTCTCAACTAATGCATTAGGACGAATTTACACAATCCACCCGAAAAACGACGATTGCTTCTACCTTCGGTTGCTATTGATTAATGTACGCGGTTCAACTTCATATGAGTCATTGCGTACTGTGAATGGTACGGTGTGTGCAACTTTTCGAGAAGCATGCCAGCAATTACAATTGCTGGAACATGATAATCACTGGAATCAAACGATGGACGATGCGATAGCTACTTCGCATGCCACTGAAGTGCGCACACTTTTCGCGTTGATCATTTCGACATCTCAGCCTTCAAATCCGCGTCAATTATGGGATACGTACAAAAATTACATTGCCGAAGACATTTTACATCGTATTCGAGTGGCAATATGGAATTCAGAATTGCAAATGAACGATGACATCTACAATGAAGCATTGGTGTTGATTGAAGATTTGTGTTTGCTTATGAGTGGCAAACTATTGACTGAAATTCATATGCAAGCGCCAAATCGTCAAATCAGAGATGTACTGATTCGTGAATTAGAACGTGAGCGTGCATACGACAGAATAACTTTGGAACAACAAGTACAAAGAAGTGTTCCATTATTGAATGAGCAGCAAAAGAGTGCGTATGATGAATTGATGAAGGCTGTCAATGATGGAAACGGTGGACTATTTTTTCTTGATGGGCCCGGAGGAACTGGGAAAACTTTCCTGATATCATTGATTTTGGCAACAATACGATCTCAAAATGGCATTGCGTTGGCTCTCGCATCTACTGGGATTGCTGCAACTCTACTAGAAGGTGGAAGAACGGCACATTCGGCACTGAAGCTTCCGTTAAACATGCAAATCAATGAAACACTTGTTTGCAACATTTCAAAGCAATCAGCTATGGCAAAAGTGTTGAAGAATTGTAAACTGATAGTATGGGATGAGTGCACAATGGCTCACATGGTATCTAGAAGCACTTGACAGAACAATGAAAGATCTGCGGAATAATAATCGTCGCTTTACTGGCGCAATGATACTGTTAGCAGGCGATTTTCGACAAACACTTCCTGTTATTCCGAAATCAACAGCGGCGGATGAATTGAACGCATGTCTCAAGTCATCGTATTTGTGGTGGTACGTGAAAACCAGACGATTGACTATGAATATGCGAGCGTTCCTGCAACAGGATAGCACCGCAGAAGTTTTCTCTAAAGAACTGCTAAGAATTGGAAATGGGCAAATTCCGGTTGATACTTCCAGTGGTTTGATATCAATTCCACCTGCCATTTGTCAATTCACTTCAACGAAAGCTGAACTCATCACGAATGTTTATCCGAGCATTGGCCAAAATTATCGTAACTACGATTGGTTGAGTGCACGCGCAATTTTAGCTGCCAAAAATACCGATGTTAATGACTTAAACTGGACGATTCAAAGTCAAATTCCGGGAGATTTGCGCTCATACATATCGATCGATCGTGTTGAAAATGAAGACGAAGCCGTGAATTATCCAGAGGAATTTCTAAATTCTTTGGATTTGCCAGGCATGCCGCCGCATCATTTGCGTCTCAAAGTTGGATCTGTCATTATTATGCTTCGCAATCTTCATGCACCGAAACTGTGTAATGGAACCCGACTGATTGTGACGCAGCTATCGAATAATGTGATAGTTGCAAGAATTTTGAAAGGGACTTACAAGGGGGCAGAATGCTTGATTCCACGAATTCCTTTGAGTTCCAACGATTTACCATTTCAGTTCAAACGTATTCAATTTCCAGTGAAACTTGCATTTGCGATGACAATCAACAGGTCACAACGACAGTCGTTGGAAGTGTGTGGCATAAATCTGGAAATGCCATGTTTTTCACACGGCCAGCTATACGTGGCGTGTTCACGAGTTGGAAAACCATCTTCTCTGTACATTTACGCACCGGAACAGAAAACAAAAAATGTTGTTTATCAAGCTGCGTTACATTGAAAAAATGTAGAAAAATCGCAAATAAATGAGTTTCAACACAATATAAATTCAACTTTCTTTTCTTTTCAAAACACATAATTTCACGCAGGGCAACGCCTGCGGGGTCAGCTAGTATATATATATATATATATATATATATATATATATATATATATATATATATATATATATATATATATATATATATATATATATATATATATATATATATATATATATATATATATATATATATATATATATATATATATAGTACATAAATTAATAAATAAATAAATATATATATATATATATATATATATATATATATATATATATATATATATATATATATTTATTTATTTATTAATTTATGTACTCGTATATGGCTAAGTGTATGCATATATATAAGTAGATGTATATGTGCATCTATATATACATGTACATATATACATATACGTATATGTAATGTATTATTTTTATTTATCTTTTTAACATAGGAATAATTATAAAGAATTATTACACTAAAGTAAAAACCGCTGTCTACCAGGGCTGTTAACTTAATTCTATCAGATCTTCTTAATATTACATAGTGTAAGAGATTTATTTATAGCACTTATATTATCCATATTGAAGGACTTAAAACAGTTTGATGGTTTCTTATTTCCAAATGCAATTATTCTGCTTTGATTCAGTCCAGGGCACTCTTCCAAAATATGAGTGGTTGATAACACAGGAGCGATGCGAAAACAGCAGGTTGGCTGACGAGTGCCGCTTAGAATATAGCTGTGGGTTATTATGGTGTGCCCTATTCTAAGGCATATGAAGGTTCTTAACATGCGGCATGAACAATCGTGAGGATAAATTGGTTTTGTACCAGTGGGATTATATGTTTTGTAGTGGTGTTGATATGCAATCCATTCCCTGTTGAACTTAGCATTAGAAAAGCTAAAAGCAAGTTTCCATATGTCTTTTGCTATAAAATAGGTAAATACATATGCATAATAATGCATAATAACAAAATTGGTCATCATGTCGCGATAACGCTCCTGGTTGATGGTAACAGCATGGCCATTTTCATTTTGGAAGAAAAACGGCCCAATGACCGTTTTCGCACTAACGCCGCACCAAACTGTGACTTTTTCGTCATGAAGAGGCACTTCTTGAATCTCCTGAGGATTTTCAGTGGCGTAAATACGGCAATTTTGCTTATTTACGGTCCCATTCAATGTGAAATGGGCTTCATCGGACATGATAATTTTGTTCCAAAATTGCTCGTCATCTTCGGCCATTTCGATGACTCTTTGGGCCCATTCCAATCGACGAGGCTTGTCCGCAGGCAACAATCTTTGCGTCAATTCAATTTTGTACGGGAACAAATGCAAATCAACGCGAATAATCCGTTGTAAAGTGGACCGAGCCATGCCCAACTGCTGAGAACGGCGTTTTTGGGATGTTCTTGGGGACCTCTCAACACTGGCTCGTACGGCAGCGATATTCTCGGCCGATCGCCTTGGTCGACTTTTATTTGGCCTCTTCGGATTAGAAAGAGCCTCACCAGTCGAAAATTTTTCGTATAAACGCTTAATGGTGTTCTTAGAAGGCGCACTTCTCACATTTTTTAAGTTTTTAAAAGCACGTTGAGTTTTCACAATTGACTTCTTCTGTTGAATGTAAATTTCAACTATTTCAGAGCGCTCGCGTGGCGTGTATTGTTCCATGGTAAAAATCTGCTTGGACTGACGCTTCAAACGCGGTATGTCATTAAGCGATCTGACATCTCTGTCAAAAGTTATGGCGTTGCCAGATGGGTCCGTCGAATTTATGTTGTATATGCATATGCAATTGTTCTTTTCCGGCTAGCTTTGCTCTTTTATTAGCCATTTCATTTCCTCGGATCCCAACATGTCCAGGTACCCACATCATTTTAATTGTTTTTTATGTTCAAATAGGATATCTCGGATATTTTGAAGCAACAATAGTCATAGCAATATATAATAATAATCATCATTTTTTGCGTTTAAAAGGGCCTCGATTGTAGATTTGCTGTCACTGCATATAACGTATCCGATTTGTGTTTTGGAGGCGAAAAGTACCGCTTCATGCATGGCAGCTGCTTCGGCTGTGTCTACTGAGCAGTACGTAGGAACAGCACAGACAACTATTGTGTCACCAAAGTCATTTGTCACTGCAAATGTAACACTGGTGTCTGATTTCGATCCATCGGTAAAAATAATGTAATCATTTGAGCTGGTGGAATCTTTTGGATGATTCACTAAGTTTTTGATAAAAGAGGATCTAGGAATCAGCCACTGTGGATATTTTCCTGGGTGAATTAGTGCTGGAGTAGAGATGACGTTAAGTTGTTTGGCTAGCAATAAGCAGCGAAAAAGCTTCGAGGGTTTCTTATTAATATAATCTTGCTGAACGGATGAATTTATTACTTTGAACAGTAACTGGTTATTGCAATGGAGTAACTTTGGAACTAGCATCATTGTGTTTTTAATTGCTCTTTGAGTAATATCCGGTAGCCCAGCTCCTGCTAAGACAGCTTTGGTGGGTGATGTAGGAAAAGCGCGGATGCTCCTTATGGTCGCTTTGTGATATGGTGCTAGTAAAGTGTTTAAATGTATTTTAGTACTGTGCCCATATATGCACAGTCCAAAGATGATTTTGGATAATATTAGACCTTTAGTTATATTTACAAGGGTCGACATGTGCATCAAACAATATTTAGATGAAAGATATTTTATAATATATAGTCTAGATAGTAATCTTAATCTAACATATTTACAATGTTCCTTAAAATTTAACCTTTTATCAAAAAGTAGACCTAGTATCCTTAACGAGCTAGTATGCGGGATTGGAACATTAGATAGGGATAGGTTAGGAAAGGAACATTTGTGCTTCCTGCAAATATGAAATGTTGAACATTTGCTAGTTGATATATTGGTGCCCGATCATTCTCCCCATTTAGAAATGTCAGTGAGGATTTTAGAGAAAATAATTTTTATTCGGTTTAGTTCTTTTAAATTGGAGAAAATAAGTACTTCATCAGCGTAAAGAATATGCTCCATGGGCGCGTGTGAGGAAATAATTTTGCTGATTTCGTTAAAGGCAATTGTGAATAGAGTGACTGAAAGCGGTGGTTTTGGACACACAACAAAATGCTGCAATAGGACACCTGTATGTGATACGTGTGCACTTCCACCTAATTCTCCTTTACCTTGCTCTCTCATTTTTTGCGTAAATTGTGCAGGTAGTCACTCCGCTTCCAGCAAGTTATGCCCAAAGTTCGTGTAAATTAAACAAATAATAACCATTCAAACCGACAACAAGTGCTCCATTTGGGAAGCAATAAATATAAGTAAAATTGCAAATTCCTCCTTCCCTCAATAAAAGCTCTTCTTTATACGGCAACATACTAATACACTTCCAACAAAGCCACATACAACCACAATAACAAAACATACTGAAACCGAAAAACAAAATTCTAAAAACAACAATTTAAAGCTGAACTTATCCAACAACAAAACACAATCAAATTTATAAAACACATTAAATTTAATAAATACTTTACCAGAAATAATTGCAGTCGATGACTCTACACCAAATTCTAAAATAAATAACCTTTCGTAACTAAACACCTTGTAAAAAAATCCCTGGATAATTCACGGCTTCGTGTTCAGCGCAAATCTCCCGGCATTTGACTTTGAATCGTCCAGTTTAAGTCATTAACATCGGTATTTTTGGCAGCTAAAATTGCGCGTGCCCTCAACCAATCGTAGTTATGATAATTTTGGACAATGTTCGGATAAACATTCGTGATGACTTCAGCTTTCGTTGAAGTGAATTGACAAATGGCAGGTGGAATTGATATCAAACCACTGGAAGTATCAACCGGAATTTGCCGATTTCCAATTCTTAGCAGTTCTTTAGAGAAAACTTCTGCGGTGCTATCCTGTTGCAGGAACGCTCGCATATTCATAGTCAATCGTATGGTTTTCACGTACCGCCACAAATATGATGACTTGAGACATGCGTTCAATTCATCCGCCGCTGTTGATTTCGGAATAACAGGAAGTGTTTGTCGGAATCGCCTGCTAACAGTATCATTGCGCCACTAAAGCGACGATTATTATTCCGCAGATCTTTCATTGTTCTGTCAAGTGCTTCTAGAGACCGTTTGTGAGCCATTGTGCACTCATCCCATACTATCAGTTTACAATTCTTCAACACTTTTGCCATAGCTGATTGCTTTGAAATGTTGCAAACAAGTGTTTCATTGATTTGCATGTTTAACGGAAGCTTCAGTACCGAATGTGCCGCTCTTCCACCTTCTAGTAGAGTTGCAGCAATTCCAGTAGATGCGAGAGCCAACGCAATGCCATTTTGAGATCATATTGTTGCCAAAATCAATGATATCAGGAACGTTTTCCCAGTTCCGCCGGGCGCATCAAGAAAAAATAGTCCACCGTTTCCATCATTGACAGCCTTCATCAATTCATCATACGCACTCTTTTCCTGCTCATTCAATAATGGAACATTTTATTGTACTTGTTGTTCCCAAGTTATTCTGTCGTATGCACGCTCACGTTCCATTTCACGAATCAGTACATCTCTGATTTGACGATTTGGCGCTTGCATATGAATTTCAGTCAATAGTTTGCCACTCATAAGCAAACACAAATCTTCAATCAACACCAATGCTTCATTGTAGATTTCATCGTTCATTTGCAATTCTGAATTCCATGTTGCCACTCGAAGACGATGTAAAATGTCTTCGGCAATGTAATTTTTGTACGTATCCCATAATTGACGCGGATTTGAAGGCTGAGATGTCGAAATGATCAACGCGAAAAGTGTGCGCACTTCAGTGGCATGCGAAGTAACTATCGCATCGTCCATCGTTTGATTCCAGTGATTATCATGTTCCAGCAATTGTAATTGCTGGCATGCTTCTCGAAAAGTTGCACACACCGTACCATTCACAGTACGCAATGACTCATATGAAGTTGAACCGCGTACATCAATCAATAGCAACCGAAGGTAGAAGCAATCGTCGTTTTTCCGGTGGATTGTGTAAATTCGTCCTAATGCATTAGTTGAGAACACACCTGGATGTCCATCTACTGGTTGGCCTTGCTTTCGGCGTAACCATTTCTTCGACGATGCATTCCATGTATAATATCGAGGCATTTCCGAATAAAGCAATGTTCTCGCAAACGGATCACTGGCGCAAGTTGAGAAAATACTTGTCAATGTTGTTGCTGGTGGTGTTTCCGCTCGCTGTACTGCATTCTCTGGGTGGAAATACACTCCTTGGCCATTCTCCAAATGAACTGCGAGATGCACAACAGTCGGAAAACGCTCATGAACTACAAAAGAAAATATTCTCCAAAGCGCTTCATTGCAGTTCACGTATCGACCCATTTGATACTTGCTGATCTCATCTCGTTCAAGTCCAGTAACCGCCATGTCGCTTCCTTTGGTGACGTACTTGCAAACGTATTTGATCGATTTCACAGAACTGCAATACTCAAAATTGATATGAGTTTTGAATGTCTTAGACAATATTGGCGAATATGGTACGATCCATGTGTTGTCAACTTCGATATTCGCTCCTCTAAATTGAATGCTGAATGTTCTGCCATTGTTGTCTGATGAGCGACGCCGATAGAGTGGATATCAATCATTTCCAGTTTGCGTTTCCGAAAGAACAGCACGTGGATAGTGTTTCGTGCATTTATTGTCAGACATACAAACCGAAGTGGGATTATAGTGTCCGCAAGGTCCATGAACCATATTGCATTTCACCACTTCGTATAATTCTGGATCCATCTCTGGATCAGGAATTTCCGAAGAAATGATGTCATCAATTTGATCTGGTGTAATCTTGTCCACCATCCAAAGAAGAATGTGTGCGTGCGGCAATCCTCTTTTTTGCCACTCAACAGAGTACATCCAGCATCTAACAGCACCATATATACGTTGCTTCACGATAAAGTCCATCAAATATCGTAACTGTTGTTTGAAAACTCGTGCTGTGACATCGCGACGATCGCTTGCAATAATTCCGTTATCTGTGGGCATTTTGGATTGCAAGTGAATGTAACAAACAAATCGGGCCGTCCATAATTCCATACGTATGTGATCGCATCCTGCGAGTACTCGTGCATGTGCCTTGGGCTGCCAATGTATGTTGATGGCAAAATCGTGAGTCGGCCAAGGTTTGTCACATCTTCATCGCTATTGACCGCATCTCGCAAGTGAATATACTCTTCAGATCGAAGCTTGGTCTGATTGAAGCGAATAAAAGTGAGTCGTTCTGTCTCCATCGTCACGTACACATTAACTGCATACTGTTGAAATAATCGGCGATATCTCCAGATTTGTATATCAAAGACCTTTCCAGCGTTTTCAAAAGAGAGGAAAACAGACTACTTTCTTAGGCTTGGTATGGGTCGCCTTTCTCGCTTTAGAGATGAATACTACAAGAGCTTTTCTGCAGCTTTTGGGAACGTACGACCATCTGAGGCATGAATTATAAATATGCAGTAGTCAGGGCGCAACCGCACTTGCAGTGTGCTGGACATCCGCGTGAATGATGCCATCAGGCAAGGGTGATTTGAAAGGCTTAAAGCTGTCGATGGCCCACCGAATATGAGTGTGGGTAATTTGAAACTGGGTTGAGTGACTTAAACGTGACTTAATCACACAAAAATTGGATTCCCCGGAAAGTGTGTTTCTGGTAGGGCATCTAGAGTGTCGGTTGCAGAGTCAGTCCATTGACCGTCCGATCTCTGAATACATTCAAGAGCCTGCTGAGTGGTATTGAGGATCCTCCGGAGTCTGCTTGTCTCGGACGAACCTTCTATGCTGCCACAGAAGTCTCGCCAAGACCCTCTTTTGGATCTCCTCACAGCATACTTGAGTTACCTTTGGCTGTGTTGAAGAACTTGCGACATTCTGTTCGTAGCTGAGCAATTTCCGAATTCCACCAAGGGGGTGTGGATTTCCCTCTCGGCTTTGGGGAGTTGCAGGCTGATTTGGCAGCAGAGTTAAAAAATGCTGTAATAGCTTCAACCGCTCGATCTATATCGAGGTGATTGTTGATAGTGGGAGCAGTCTGCTGCAGACCCGTCTGCATAATGGCCTGGAACTTTGTCCAGTCAGTTTTTTTTCTGTTAGTATGCGTTTTACACTCTGCAGAATCTAAGGGATCCGAGATCCCAATCTTAAAGCATATATAACAGTGATCCGAGAAGGAGCGTTCCTGCGAAACGCGCCAGCTCATAAGAAGATGAGACGAGTAATTGTTGCCAAGAGTGAGATCGAGTGTCTATCCCCTGTTAGCAATGACTAAGTCATGGGCATGAATACAATCAAAAAGAGAATCCCAACGTCGTCGGTATTCACTACCAGACGTCCGGAGAAGCTCTCAACCGATTCTGAGGCCGAATCGTAACTCTCCCCATCATCGAAGGTGAGATCGTGTTCGGCTTGTGTGGGGGGCTTGTTTGCTCCCTGATTGTCGCTCCTATAGACCTTGCGTGAGATCGAAGTAAAGCCATAGTTGATCTCTCCCTTGTTGGCATTAATTGGAGCGAGAGATTCCTCATTGAGAATAATGAGGATCTCGTGGGAGTTGCCCTTGGGCTCGCTTATCTTAGTGACCATCCAATTACCCGTGGGGAGGTCATAGTTGCTAAGACGAAGCAACTCCTGGTTTCCTGCACGACTCATCGGGAGGGCTGCTCAGGCGACAGTTGTCGTTTCTGAGCAGCCTCAGGGAGGGCTGGGGACGAGCGACAACAATTTGGTGAGCCCATTCCAGCGCTCCTTTGTCTCTATCTGACAGTGAAGCAGGGTCGGCAGATTCCAGCCTGTGCAGAATATTTAAGGCGGACCTCCGGGTTCTGTACGCCCGAGTAGACGCGTTTACATGCGTGTGAGAACCTGAATGGAGGTCGGTGCTGGGGCCTGTGCTGGAGGAGGTCGGCTTAATTGCTGGAGCTCTCCCTGTACCACCCGCGGAGCAGACGGAGGGATTACCCTAGCATCCGTCTTAGCTGCCCTGGTGCTGGGATGGCCCAAAGCAGTATAACATAAAAATGCCCACCACTACGGCAATGCCATTGTTTTCAATGAAATTTGACAGATGGCAAGCAATGAAAAATTGCCCGTGGAGACGTGGGGTAAAGAAAGAGAGGCATTTTCTGATAAATTTGCCGTTGCGTTATTTATCAAAGCTGGAGCTGCAGTGTGTGTGTTCGTACATATTGCTTGGCTGTGTAAAAAAGTTATTGTAGTGACTGCATTCGATGAGGCAAGAGTTGTATGTATTTTTACGCGTTGTGTTTTTATATTCGCTTTTAAGTTGGTTGGCTCACTCCGAACGTTAAGCACAGACGACTGAAATTTTTGTGGTTCGTGAGGGACCGCTATATTAGCTGTGTTTCTTTCAACACGAGTGTAAATAAAACGCCAAATCGCTACCCGTCGCTTAACATTTTAGCATTTGGCAGCACTGCTTTTGACAATTTAAATGCTTATACATACACATTTGTAAACAAATTTTAAAGAACAGGAAAAATAGAAAATGGCAAATTCGGAGCAAGCATTGGTAATTTAACTTTAAATACTTATTAATTAATACAAGATAATATTTTATATATGTGATTATTTAGATTACAACTATTTTATTCGAGGACAACAGTACTTTGCGTCGACTCAAAGAGCAACTGGAAATCAAAGAATTGCCTGACATGGTGTATGCACAGTTTCAGTTCCAGCTCAAGCTCTCAAGGATCTGGCATAGACCAAGAGAAGCATAATAAATGCGATGAGTTTGTGGCAACTATACAATCATATGGTGATGCGGACTTCAGATCCCATATGAGGCTGCAGCGTAAAACTGTGGAATATTTAATATGTATGTATGAATGTAAAAGGTTTAAAATTAAAAATAATTTTTGTTTTCATTTGCCCTTTTTTAAATTTTTTAGCCATATGTTCGAATAGTAAGATATGCTTTGTTAGAAAACAAAATTAACCTATATTTGGCATTAAATAAATGTAAACATTATTTAAAAAATGGTTTTCTTAATTTATTGAAAAATTTCTTGAATGAGAAAAATATTTCACTATAATATAAGCAATAAACAGATACATTTTCAGTTACTTAAAATTAATAACATAAAATTTAAAAATTCAAATTCCTCCTTACGCGCCTGGTAGCATCTCAGCAGCCCCAATGTGTCCTCTCTACTCCATCGCTTCCGTTTGCTATTGAACACAAAAAACAACAATTTCAATTTATTTCAATCAATCAAAATATTTATAAGTTAGTTTCACTTTCATTTTTAATTTAAATTAAAAGTTATTAAATTATTCACAAACCTATTTTCTTTGTTCTCCATTTTATATGACAGCTTTTTATATAATTACAGCGGTTAATTCTTGGTTTACTCTGTTTCTCGTTCACAATAGACAACAAAATGGTTCTGGCAGCACTTCTGTTTGAGGTGCTAAACTTTAAGCGCATACAAGCACCTTGTCTTAACTAAGCGGTCCATTTGTATGGATAAGCGGGCGTTTAATTCAGACTCGCGTTGAAAGAAACACAGCTATTATGTGACAGTTCTGCACAGCCGCTGCGATTCATTTGATCTTGCGGAGAGAGGGCACTGGAGGTAGAGCGGGCTCTTTGATTTGATATGCCTGTTGCTGGTTCTTCAAGTGTTTGACAATTTTTATGCTCGCGCTGTGGCGAGCGCAAAACTTGACAACTTACCGGTTTATTTGTATTGGCTTTTCTCTTTAGTGGCAATTTTATTTTATATGTTTATAACTTTATGCGCCAATTAACACACCAAAGTCTCTGCTGGACTTAATCAATGCTGAACAAAAATGCCAATGGAACGTCCTGTCGTAATAAACACTTTTTATTTGTATATGGTAGGGGAATGTGTATGTGTGTCGGTAGGGACATGTCTTTTGTTTTAGCACTGATTTAATTATTTTACAGAGTAAGCTTAAGGTATTAGGCAAGAATACTTCAAGAGGTACATACAGCAAGGGTTGTTGCGTCAAAGATTGTGTAGTTTCGAACTTACGATTTCCGCAAAAATGTTTAACTAATATTTTGCACGGAAAAGCAAAATAAAAAAACTGAAAATTATGCTGAAATAGTGGCGGGTCAGTAGTGCGGTAATCAATCATTATTTTTTGAAAATTTCGTTTGATAGGGAGAAAATATGGAGGTTCATAGGGGCTCATAGAACAGCATTTACAAAAGGAACGGAAATATTTATTTCTAAAGATAGTCTATATTCACGGTCAGTAGTTCTGCAATTAATTAAGTACTGTTTTCATACTTACGTAATTTGAGTAATTTTGTTTTCTCTATGGCGTTTACGCCACATTTGTCTTTTTATGTCGAGTAATGTTTGTTTTACTAAGTTATAAAACTGAAAACTGATTGGTATACTATTACGAGTTTAAGTTAGAAAATCAACCTTATTGCCTTCAAATGAAGTTATTTAATGAAAAATAGTATAAGCGGAAACAACAAATCGAAATCGGGTCAAATGGAAAATTATTTTAGTGAAGTAAAAACTATGTGTTTATGATGAGTTTATGGAGTTTATCGTGGGTCGGACTTCAGTGGGTATACATAGAAATCGATGTTGAGTATAATTTGGTGAGCTAATAATGATTGAAATAAAAAATTTTATAAATTTATATCTGAGGCCTCAATGATTTAGGGAAAGTCATATGAGATTATTTGAAGTTATAAAGTAAGTGAAATTATCAAGGCAAGTTTACAAAATAAAGTATTAAATTGTAACATTTATTTTTTGTAAGTCACGGGTTCAATTCGGTCTATGGAAGTACCAAAAGCAGCTAAGAGATTGCTTCAAGCGCAAAAGCGGCAAAGAGAGGCAATCAAGAAGAAAATCGGGAATTGTAGAAAGGACAATAAGGCACGAAAGAATAGCAAGTACTACCGCAAGCGCATAGCGGAACTAGAAGCAGTGTTGGAGATATTTCACCATAATAACCAGGAGCTGTTACGTTTTATGGAGTGCTGTAGTGACAAGGAGTACTTTGCCCAGGACTAACCGGTTTATGTCAACGGTTTAATACGGGACTGGTTGACCAAGTACAGTTTGGATCTAGAAGAGCTGGAAGCACAAGCAGATAGTCCTGGTTCACCGGAGGACAAAGCACAAGACAAGATAAGGTATTTACAGACGGAAGTAAAGTAATTTACAGAAAAACTGTATGAACAATTGATCAAATTTAAACTTCGTCAACCAGTCCCGTATTAAACCGTTGATTAGAATTAGTGCTAAAAAAAAAAAAATAAATGTCTACCGACAAACAAACACATTCCTGGCGGTACATGTTCGCTCATAGATAGTTGTGTGCAACAGCGCAATGGCGCCTGTTTGTTGCAAGTTCTTAGACCAGCTGGCTTGGACATATCATGCGTATGACGAAGAAGCTCCAACGAAAAAGGACGTTCGAAGCGGAAGCCGCTGGACGAGGATGTAGGCGACGACCATGCCTCCGATGGAAGGACCAAGTCGAGGAAATCATAACCACGCTTGGTACAACGGATTGGAGTAGACGCGCGCAAAGCAGATGCGCCTGGCGAGCGCTGTTAAGTTCGGCTGTAACACGATAGCGGATTGTTTCGCAAATTCTGCGATTAGGCCGCGAAAGTAAGTTCTAGCAGCATTAGCCTCTATCTCATCTGGACCGATAGTGCGTGGCGAAGTCACGCCCTCTCCGAGGTAGCCCTGCTATTCATAACAGAACAATTCGGATCTAGACTGAGGAGTCAATAGGAGGAGGGAGGCTCTGGAAAACCGGTCTCTCGTTTTGGACAAGGGGCGCTGCAAGGGGAAAGGGGATCTCAAAAGATTAGAGGCGGTGGGATGTAAGGTGGTGGCATATGCCGATGATGTTGTTTTTGCTGTCCCTGGAAAATTCACATCTACGATGAGAGATTTGTTGCAAAATGCTCTAGATACGAGGTGTGATAAAAAAATAACCGTTATTTTCATCTTTTCGTGAGTTACGTATGTTCGATGTTCGCATTTTTTTTTTATGTTGGTACACATGTCTGTTATATATGTTGGCAATACCAACCATTTTGGATTGTCAGTTTGTTTTTGACAGATAAAGAGGTTAGTCGTGTTTTGGTGTGGTCTTCGATTTTGTACTATTCGAAAAAATGGATCAAAGAAACTGTATTCAGTTTTGTGTAAAAAATGAAAGTAAATGCGCAAGGACATTTGAAATGTTGACTGTGGCCTTTGGCGAGTCTACTATGAGCAGAACAGAAATTCAATTGTGGTATAACCGGTTTAAGGAAGGCCGAGAAGATGTCAATGACGATGCTCGTCCTGGTCGCCCGAGCACGTCAACAACCGATGAAAACATTGACGCAGTGAAGAAAATGATTTTGGAAAATCGTTGAATCACTATCAGAGAGGTTGCTGATGATGTGGGCATATCGTTCGGCTCATGCAATGCAATTTTTACGGATGTTTTAGGCATGAAACGTGCGGCAGTGAAGATTGTTCCAAAATTGCTAAATTTTGAGCAAAAACAACGTCGCATGAACATCGCTCAGGAGCTGTTTTTGGCCAAAAACAAAACCGTTATCATGCCTCAACCACCGTATTCACCGGACTTGGCCCCCGCTGACTTTTTCCTCTTTCCAAAACTGAAGACACCGATGAAAGGAAAGCGTTTTGCTACGATTGAGGAGATAAAAGAAAAATCGAAACAGGAGCTGTTGGCGATACCAAAGAAAGCGTTTCAGAAGTGTTTCGAGGATTGGAAAAAACGCTGGCATAAGTGTATTATATCTGAGGGGAATTACTTTGAAGGGCACAAGATAGTTGTTGAAGAATAAATAAATACTTTATTTTTTGATCACACAATAACGGTTATTTTTTTATCATACCTCGTATTCTTTAAAAGTGGACGGAGGAGTAAATCCAGATAAGACTAAGGTCATTCTGTTTACTAGGCAACATAAAATCCATCAATTTAACCCAATTACTCTTAAAGGAAAATCTCTAGGGATTTCAGAAGAGACGAAATACTTGGGTCTTATAATCGATAGGAAGCTTACTTGGAAGTCAAACACCATAGAAGAGCCAGGGAAACTGGCGTGGCTTTTCATGCCTGCAAAAGAGCTGTAGGTAAAACCTGGGGAATTAAGCCCAGGGTGGCTCACTGGCTTTACACTGCGGTTGTCAGGCCTTTCTCCTATAGGGAAATGTGGTCTGGTAGACTGCAATGCAGAAAAGGACCTACCACAAAACACTCGGTAAGGCACAGAGATAAGCAAAATTAGCAATAAGTTGCACCATGAAAACCACGCCAACCTTGGCATTGGATATCATACTACATTTGCCACCCTTAGAGCTCTTCTGCAAATATTTAGCGGCATGCTCCGCCATTCGGCTCAAGGCGAGCTCACAATGGAAAGCTGTTCCGTATGGACATTCGACAATATTAGAATCCTACACGGACATACCCAGTGATAGTGATCACCTTCTTTCTTCCCTCTGTTTCGAAAGGAATTTTTCGGTTAGGACCCCTTCCAGAGAGGAATGGCTCGAGGGGGATCCATCACCAGATACTCCCATCAAGATATAAACAGACGGATCAAAAATGAATACCGGCTTAGGATCATGGTTTTATTGTGAAACCCCTGCAATCAGTGAATTCATGAAAATAATGGTTCAAGGCAGTGTTTTTCAAGCGGAAATAACCGCTATTCACGAAGCCTTGAATTGGCTGATGATAAACGAGGTAACCGTCAAGGATATCTGTATTTTATCAGACAGCCAAGCTGCAAGGGCTTTGAATGCTTTCCAAATAACTTGGAGACTGTTGCCGATCTCTAAATGAGATGGCTAAAAAATTCCATATCTATTTGTGCTGGGTGCCAGGACATATAGATATACCAGGGAACTGCAAGGCTGATCAACTTGGTAGAGATGGCACTTATATGCCAAATGTCGGTAGGCATATGGGTGTACCTCTAGCGACTTGTAAGCTTCTCATAAGAGCGACACTAATTAATTCTACCAATCAAAAGTGGATCTGTGCCACTACCTGTAAAGCGCCAGGCAAACATGGCCGAGGCTAAATCTGCGTCTATCTAGGAATATCATTAGACTCAATAGACTACAAATTAGGACTTTAATAGGAGCCTTCACGGGAAATTGTCTAAAAGGAAATCATGCAAGAAGAATGGGAGTTTATACACATGATTTCTGCCGCAGCTGCAGGAACGAGGAGGAGATGGAAACGGTCCAGCATATCTTCTGTACATGTCCAGCTTTTGCCAGAAGGCAGCGTTTGCTAGGATCCCACTTCTTAACAAGTATATATGGTCTATGTCAGTCAGGTGTTAACAACCTTCTTCGCTTTGTAAAAGGCTCAGGGTAGTTCAATCTGGAGGGGGAAGCGTAGCCATGCCTCGCATCCACGGCCCACAACGGACCTAACTTGTGGTGTTAGTGCCAATACTGGTTTATTGGTGATGCGGCTGCCCTACCTACCTATCTACCTTAGACATGCCTAGCCATACCTGACACAGAGGCGAGTACTGTAGCCAAAGCATTTTTTACGAAATTATAGCGCGTTACAACATCCGAAAGTGTTAGTGACCACCAACGGTCCGAATTTCGTATCAAAATTATTCTCTGAAACGTGTGGTATGCTAGGGATTAAGAAATAACACATTACTCCTTATTGCCCGGAAACGAACGGTTCGCTAGAACTCAGAATACTTAAGTAGTTTCGTCAAAGAGAATGGCTCTAACTGGGATCAGTGGTTTACTACGGCCATGCATATACACAACAATACTGCACATGTATCAACGAAGCAGACTCCATTTAGAACACTCTACTGGTTTGATTTCAACATGCCGGCAAATTTGATGGACAAATGTGCGCCAGTATACAATGCTGATAACCCAAATAAAGCGCGGAAATATCGGCTGCAGCGAGCGCACGAGTTGGGTAGAGAAAACCAAGATCGTGCTAAACGAGTAGCCAGAGAAGCTTACAACAAGGTACTAATCCCAGTAGTCTTTCATGTGGGTGATCGCATACTAATATACTAAAGAACCAAACTAGGAAAAATTAATTTTCTTCTGTGTGGTTAGGGCCGCACACGGTGGCAGAAATCCGCAACCCAGTTACCACGGTGGTTACGATTAAAGGCAAACCCAAAAAACTCCACAATAAGTTACTAAAGTTATTCCATTTGCGAACTCACAACTAACTAGCATGTGTTTGTAGTGTACCACACTTGTGGACTCATACTTCTCATTTGATGATCAACTGAAATCAGCATTTTATTAAAAAGCATAAAATAGAGTCAGTTCTATTTTCCAAGTCAAAGCCAACGTGAGATTAATCCATGTTGACTTAGGTCGTGAATAGATTACATAATGTGAATATGCAAGCAAACACCGTAGCTAAATTTCAGTAAGAACAAGAATAAGAGAGATAATGGTGGAAAAATATTAGGTAAGGTAATAATTAGTGATGAAAAAATGTAAAATAGAAAAAACACAGATACGAGATTCAAAATTCAACGCAAGAAAAATAATATGAGAGAAAAATTCATTTGGGCAACCAATTGTGCAAAGCGCATGCAGGGAGGAAATGTTAGCAGTATGCTTGAGCATTCGTACAAACTTTGCATATAGTATGAAGATGGAGTGCATGTAGGATAGTAGCTGTACATTCGTACAAACATGACACATAATACGAACATGGACACAATCTATCCCAAAGAAAATATTGGAATGAATGTATGGGCATGCTTTCTAATAAGTAAGTATGATAGTAAGTATATATATATATATTTTTTTTTTTTTAAACTTGACTGGTTCCAACAAACTTCAACAAAATATACTTTAGGAGACAAGAAAAATGGGGTGATAGGATTAAGAAGTAGGAATAGATAACTGGATCAATCTAATTAGGAATAAAAGAATCAATCAGTAATGCAAAATAAAAATTACATATAATATTTGTTTGGGATATTAGCGAGTTTGAGTAATTCTGTACGAGTCAGCATTATGTATTTATGAATGAATGACACACTCAAGTACGTATAAACTTACAAAAAATAATTTGGGCATACTATTACATAAATAATATGGGCATACTTTTTCAGCATGCAGCTGAAAGCAGAGTATCTAAATTTTCTATAAAAATTTAGAAAAAAATATATATGAAAAAAAATTTGTTTACATAAGTACAACTCATCGCTTCCTGTGCATAATCACACATATGTTAGGGCTACCAGTGTATTAAGATGGCAATATTGTCAGTTGGCCAATGTCATTTGGATTTACACGCTGGCTGCCATCTGTTTTAATGGCATCGCGTAGATGTATGCACTCTTTTCTGATGGAACCTAATATAACCCAAATGTTCAGTCCGATGTTCGCACACATGTGGAATACATACTGGTGAAAAAGTCGTTGGCATTTCAAAATGTTATTGTCTTGATTTTGACGAATCATCAGTTTGTACGCATAATAATTCATTCTGCTTTGAATTTTAAACTTTTGTAAAAACTGTGTTACCTATTTGTGAGAATAAATTTTAATAACCAGTTGACGGATTTCCAAACTCACTGTTAATTTGATAGCCGTCTTGCTCTTGCGAAACAATATCGGATATTGCGAAGCATCATAAGAGCGATGAAATGAAGAGACACGTTGAAGTTGATAATTTCTACGATGAAGGACGATATCGAGTGCATTAAATTCTTCACCAACGATTACCACTGCTATATCGTCTCTTGTTGGTACATTGTGTCTTCTGGCATGCTGTCCAGCGAGCGTTTTGTCAGCGCTTCTGACAATTCTATGATTATCCGACGGCATTCTGTCCAATGCCGTTTTAAACAAAGTCACCAATTAGTTGCGCTGATGAAAATAATCTTGTACTTTGTGATAGAATACCGTTGATAAATTAACTCAATGATACTAATACCCGAATTCTGCCACTTGCCACAAAATTCGGCCATTCTTGCCTCAAAATTCGGCATTTTGACACCGAACCGGGAAAGTAGCCAACGGCCTTTGGCCTTTGACAATTCTGCCTCGTCCACTTCCCCCAAATCAGCCCCTCCCATGGCTTCATGGCTGGTATCATCATACCAAATAGGCGCCCTGCACGCCATGTTTTTCAGATACCACCGCTACCTTCTTTCTGGCATCAGGTTCGCCTTCAAATACGGTCTCCACCTCCTTCATCTCACCACAAACCAGCGGGTCAGCTGGGGGCACTATTGACAATTTATCATATTTACAATATTTTGGTTGCCCTCTTGTGCAAACCGCTTTGTCGCCATGGAGCCCGACGTCGGCGTGGAGCCATCCGATCGGGATATTTTAGGGGTCGTTCATGCAGACACCATGGCTGGATTTTCCGCCAAGGACCGAGCTGTTTCCACCGATATGTCCCTGGCAATCTTTAGCTTTAAACCGTTTACGTCCAGCGCCGGAGAGCTTCACCCCATGTTTTGGAGTCTTCTTCTCAGGAGCAGGTTCAAGAAGATTTCTCTCTTGTTCCGAGGAAATAGACATCCCAGCCGACTCCTGGCTAAGTGGGATATGCATCTACTCCGGCTTGTCGGACGAGGGACCGGGTGCCCCCCAACAGGTCGTTTTCCATACTTTCATTGGCGATGCGACCAGGTGCCCCTCGACCAATGATGGCTCTTTGCAGTCACATTTTGCACATTTGAAGGTGTGCAGTCCATTCTTTCACATAGATTTAAATTTGTTTTTTCCATAAAATTTTCTTATTTTTTTTTTTGCGTTTTGGTCACCCACGGGCGCACCCATGGTAAGGCTAATTGACACCGTAGGTTCGCCGGACCTCGTACGGAGTTCGCTTTTAAACTTGACTCTAACCCGTCAAGCAAACTCACTGGCATAACTGTTCCACCGTGAGTTTAGGGTGTTTTTTTGTGTCAATATGTCTGAAGACCCCTGCCCCAGGGAGTTTTCTTTCTCCCTCGCCCGGCAATCAGCGACCCTAGTCCAGTAGAGAAATGACCGTACTGAAAATGGGCAATTGGTCTGAAAAAGTATTGCCACACTTCCCCGAAGGGCTGACCAATACGTTAGTGTCTAGGCGATCCGGCGGTCGCAACTAGACGTTCTATATGGGCCAGTAGACAACTAACTAGCCATAACGCCTGAGCAGGAATCATAGAAGACGTGCGTTGAAGGTAGTCCTTAGTTTGTGTACTGGACCATGTTATGTGCCGTGTTCCAGAACACATTAATCTTCTACACTGCAACAAGGTGACTACCTAAACTAGGGGGATATATATATATATATATATATATATATATATATATATATATATATATATATATATATATATATATATATATATATATATATATATATATATATATATATATATATATATATATATATATATATATATATATATATATATATATATATATATATATATATATATATATATATATATATATATATATATATATATATATATATATATATATATATATATATATATATATATATACTAGCTGACCCCGCAGGCGTTGCCCTGCGTGAAATTATGTGTTTTGAAAAGAAAAGAAAGTTGAACTTATATTGTGTTGAAAATCATTTATTTGCGATTTTTCTACATTTTTTTCAATGTAACGCAGCTTGATAAACAACATTTTTTGTTTTCTGTTCCGGTGCGTAAATGTACAGAGAAGATGGTTTTCCAACTCGTGAACACGCCACGTATAGCTGGCCGTGTGAAAAACATGGCATTTCCAGATTTATGCCACACACTTCCAACGACTGTCGTTGTGACCTGTTGATTGTCATCGCAAATGCAAGTTTCACTGGAAACTGAATACGTTTGAACTGAAATGGCAAATCGTTGGAACTCAAAGGAATTCGTCGAATCAAGCATTCTGCCCCCTTGTAAGTCCCTTTCAAAATTCTTGCAACTATCACATTATTCGATAGCTGCGTCACAATCAGTCGGGTTCCATTACACAGTTTCGGTGCATGAAGATTGCGAAGCATAATAATGACAGATCCAACTTTGAGACGCAAATGATGCGGCGGCAAGCCAGGCAAATCCAAAGAATTTAGAAATTCCTCTGGATAATTCACGGCTTCGTCTTCATTTTCAACACGATCGATCGATTTGTATGAGCGCAAATCTCCCGGAAATTGACTTTCAATCGTCCAGTTTAAGTCATTAACATCGGTATTTTTGGCAGCTAAAATTGCGCGTGCACTCAACCAATCGTAGTTACGATAATTTTGGCCAATGCTCGGATAAACATTCGTGATGAGTTCAGCTTTCGTTGAAGTGAATTGCCAAATGGCAGGTGGAATTGATATCAAACCACTGGAAGTATCAACCGGAATTTGCCCATTTCCAATTCTTAGCAGTTCTTTAGAGAAAACTTCTGCGGTGCTATCCTGTTGCAGGAATGCTCGCATATTCATAGTCAATCGTCTGATTTTCACGTACCACCACAAATACGATGACTTGAGACATGCGTTCAATTCATCCGCCGCTGTTGATTTCGGAATAACAGGAAGTGTTTGTCGAAAATCGCCTGCTAACAGTATCATTGCGCCACTAAAGCGACGATTATTATTCCGCAGATCTTTCATTGTTCTGTCAAGTGCTTCTAGAGACCGTTTGTGAGCCATTGTGCACTCATCCCATACTATCAGTTTACAATTCTTCAACACTTTTGCCATAGCTGATTGCTTTGAAATGTTGCAAACAAGTGTTTCATTGATTTGCATGTTTAACGGAAGCTTCAGTGCCGAATGTGCCGTTCTTCCACCTTCTAGTAGAGTTGCAGCAATCCCAGTAGATGCGAGAGCCAACGCAATGCCATTTTGAGATCGTATTGTTGCCAAAATCAATGATATCAGGAACGTTTTCCCAGTTCCGCCGGGCGCATCAAGAAAAAATAGTCCACCGTTTCCATCATTGACAGCCTTCATCAATTCATCATACGCACTCTTTTCCTGCTCATTCAATAATGGAACATTTCTTTGTACTTGTTGTTCCAAAGTTATTCTGTCGTATGCACGCTCACGTTCCATTTCACGAATCAGTACATCTCTGATTTGACGATTTGGCGCTTGCATATGAATTTCAGTCAATAGTTTGCCACTCATAAGCAAACACAAATCTTCAATCTACACCAATGCTTCATTGTAGATTTCATCGTTCATTTGCAATTCTGAATTCCATGTTGCCACTCGAATACGATGTAAAATGTCTTCGGCAATATAATTTTTGTACGTATCCCATAATTAACGCGGATTTGAAGGCTGAGATGTCGAAATGATCAACGCGAAAGTGTGCGTACTTCAGTGGCATGCGAAGTAACTATCGCAGCTTCCAGTGATTATCATGTTCCAGCAATTGTAATTGCTGGCATGCTTCTCGAAAAGTTGCACACACCGTACCATTCACAGTACGCAATGACTCATATGAAGTTGAACCGCGTACATCAATCAATAGCAACCGAAGGTAGAAGCAATCGTCGTTTTTCCGGTGGATTGTGTAAATTCGTCCTAATGCATTAGTTGAGAACACACCTGGATGTCCATCTACTGGTT
Organism: Clusia tigrina; assembly: GCA_920105625.2. Taxonomy (NCBI): domain Eukaryota; kingdom Metazoa; phylum Arthropoda; class Insecta; order Diptera; family Clusiidae; genus Clusia; species Clusia tigrina. Next base: position 148,670,609 of record OV050031.1, on the reverse strand, counting down.
GGCCTTGCTTTCTGCGTAACCATTTCTTCGACGATGCATTCCATGTATAATATCGAGGCATTTCCGAATAAAGCAATGTTCTCGCAAACGGATCACTGGCGCAAGTTGAGAAAATACTTGTCAATGTTGTTGCTGGTGGTGTTTCCGCTCGCTGTACTGCATTCTCTGGGTGGAAATACACTCCTTGGCCATTCTCCAAATGAACTGCGAGATGCACAACAGTCAGAAAACGCTCATGAATTACAAAAGAAAATATTCTCCAAAGCGCTTCATTGCAGTTCACGTATCGACCCATTTGATACTTGCTGATCTCATCTCGTTCAAGGCCAATAACCGCCATGTCGCTTCCTTTGGTGACGTACTTGCAAACGTATTTGATCGATTTCACAGAACTGCAATACTCAAAATTGATATGAGTTTTGAATGTCTTAGACAATATTGGCGAATATGGTACGATCCATGTGTTGTCAACTTCGATATTCGCTCCTCTAAATTGAATGCTGAATGTTCTGCCATTGTTGTCTGATGAGCGACGCCGATAGAGTGGATATCCATCATTTCCAGTTTGCGTTTCCGAAAGAACAGCACGTGGATAGTGTTTCGTGCATTTATTGTCAGACATACAAACCGAAGTGGGATTATAGTGTCCGCAAGGTCCATGAACCATATTGCATTTCACCACTTCCTATAATTCTGGATCCATCTCTGGATCAGGAATTTCCGAAGAAATGATGTCATCAATTTGATCTGGTGTAATCTTGTCCACCATCCAAAGAAGAATGTGTGCGTGCGGCAATCCTCTTTTTTGCCACTCAACAGAGTACATCCAGCATCTAACAGCACCATATATACGTTGCTTCACGATAAAGTCCATCAAATATCGTAACTGTTGTTTGAAAACTCGTGCTGTGACATCGCGACGATCGCTTGCTGATTGACCGCGATTCAATAATTCCGTTATCTGTGGGCCTTTTTGATTGCAAGTGAATGTAACAAACAAATCCAGCCGTCCATAATTCCACACGTATGTCATCGCATCCTGCGAGTACTCGTGCATGTGCCTTGGGCTGCCAATGTATGTTGATGGCAAAATCGTGAATCGGCCAAGGTTTGTCACATCTTCATCGCTATTGACCGCATCTCGCAAGTGAATATATTCTTCAGATCGAAGCTTGGTCTGATTCAAACGAATAAAATTGAGTCGTTCTGTCTCCATCGTCACGTACACATTAACTGCATACTGTTGAAATAATCGGCGATATCTCAAGAGATGGTTGTCAATTCCTTCGCGGATCATCAATCGATACGCGTAAAAGTTCATTGCACTGACCTTCTTATTTGTATCGACACCTAAAAGTTAACAAAAAATGAAGTTACAATCAAGAGTGTTTGTTTTTCTTTTACTAACCATTGGCAGGATTGATCAGGTTGTATCTCAAGTGATATCCATCTTCACCACGGAAGAACATAAGCGGATATTGTAGTGAGTCATAGGATCGATGAGTTTCACTGATTCGCTCTAATGCATCTCCAGCTCGACGTTTAATAACAATATCACGGGATTCTAAATTATCGCCAACAACAACAATTGATATTTCATCGGCCGTCGGTGCATTATATTGCCGTTCATGCGTGCCTGCTGGTCGTTTGTCCGCTTTTATGACGATTCTGTGATCATCAGATGGCATCCTTTCTAACGAAGTTTTGAATAATCGAATTAGTTCGTTGTGTTCATGCAACATTTCTTGCAATTGCTGCACAATTTCTCTCTTCGTCGCATTGAAAATTGCACAACGTCGATTCACTTCTTCATTTGAATCTCCAAGGAAATATATTTGGAGATATTTGTGATCTTGATCATAATGCGGCAACAGCGATCTAGCAAGACGATAAATCTTGAATCTGTATAGTTGCAGACAAATATGTTAATTTCTGTATTTTATTGGCGAGATAATAAGTGTTAGATTGTTGGTGAACGAACCTTGAATGTGGGATTGTAATTATGTTCATTCACAATTTCCCCACCGAACGACGTCATTTGAAAACAATCGTTATACATCTTGGAATTTTGTAAAAAATGATTCGAATTTGGTGATTCACCGTAAAGCAACGATCGCAATGGCTCTGGTGGAGGAAGTAACTCTGGTAATTTCACTTTTCCGCTTGCGCAACACAATCCGGCCGGTTCTTTTGGAAATTTCAGTGCATCGCAATTCGGGCAAACGACAGACATCGAACCAAATCGAACTGATGCGTGCGCACCGTATTCAAAGTCCGGCTCATATCGAAAGGCTGCACATTCGATATTCAAATTAGGCAATCATTGTTGTTGCTGGCGTTGTCGGTGAGCAGCCAAACGTTGTTCTCTTGCTTCATGAATTTCCTGAGCACGAACTTGTCTTCTTCTCAATCGTTGTTGCTCATTGTAAGCTTCGTGAGCCTCTTGTGATTGTCGCGCACGATGTTCCATCATTCTGATTCGAGCAGATTCAATTGCATTAGCATTTTCCATTTCCGTATGACGTGCTATATAATTACGTTGGTCCGTTGTACGTCGGGAACGCCGACCGATATTAGCGCGACCTCTTTGTGGCATCGATAACAAATTTCAATCTGTAATTGATCACTTTGTATGAAACACACATAAAGTTTTCACGGAATAATTTTCAATAATCTACCTGTTGAATAGCCGAAATAAAGAAAGCAAACGACCGAAATTGAACGATTCAAATAATTTACAAATCAGCTGAAGAAATAACACAAATAAATTCCAATGGAAATGAGGTTGGGTAGTCACCAATAAACGAAAATAATGAACTTACTTTTTTTGTTTGAAATGTCAATAATTTCACTCAAAAACTGATGATCCACAGATTTAAAATCAAATATTTCGTGAATGTAAACATTTTAACAATTTAATGTAATGAATTTAACTCGAGAAATCAATTAAAATTTGGTAAAATGTCAGAAAGTCAATTGACAGTGTCCACACTGTTCCAATAAACAAATCAGAAAGAACACACAATATACGAAGCTGTCAAAATAAATAAGCGTCTACAGCTCCATCTGTTGAGTTATTGGAGTATCAGTCAGTGCTTACAACACCAATATGAAACTAAATGTGCGCGTGCAACACCACGCACATACAAAAAAAATGAGAAATGAGAACAATGAGAACAAAAAGTGAGATTAGGTTTTTCTAATTTTCGAATTTGCCGAATTTTCTGACTTTTCCGAATGTTTTGAGATCGATAGATTTGAAAGAAACAATTGGAAAAAAAAATTTGAAAGAAAAAAAATTTGTATGGAAAAAACTCCTTTTTGGAATTTTTAAATTTTCCGACTTTTCTTCAGGAAAACTATACGGTTTTTTTTATTTCTAAACCTTCCCAGATCAACAAGGAACAACCTCTGAAAATTCCATCAACATTGGTCCAGCAGTTCTCGAACCTTAGCGTCACTAACAAACAATCATTAATTTTTGTATATACGAGTATATATATATATATATATATATATATATATATATATATATATATATATATATATATATATATAGATATATATATATATATATATATATATATATATATATATATATATATATATATATATATATATATATATATATATATATATATATATATATCTTCACCAAGCGAACCCTCTCCTGGGAGACAGTTCCCCTTTTCGTGTCTCACCGAGAAACGAACGGAAGGTGTGACTGAACGTGTGTCCAGACCGTAGCCATCTTTTTTCTCAACACGTCGAATTCAACAGAACACGCCACCACAGGCCGCCAGAACCCGATTTTTCTTTCGATTCTGAGCCGTACCTCTATCAACAAGTCAAACCAAATTCGAATAAGGTAAAACAAGAAAAATTGTAAAACTTTAAAAAATAGTGTAACTTTGTTATTTGAAGTGCTTTTCGTTTTCTTTCATTACTGTAATATAGACTGAAAACATTAATGCAATCAACATCAACAAAAGTAAACATCCAAAAATATACTGAAAATATTAAAAATATATACACCACAAGCAACGAAACAATATATATATATACGAGTATATACAAGGTGTGATCAAAAAATAACCGTTATTTTCATCTTTTCGTGAGTTACGTATGTTCGATGTTCGCATTTTTTTCTGTTATGTTAGTGCACATGTCTGTTATATATATTGGCAATACCAACCATTTTGGATTGTCAGTTTGTTTTTGACAGATAAAAAGGTTAGTCGTGTTTTGGTGTGCTCTTCGATTTTGTACTATTCGAAAAAATGGATCAAAGAAACTGTATTCAGTTTTGTGTAAAAAATGAAATTAAATGCGCAAGGACATTGAAATTTTGAGCAAAAACAACGTCGCATGGACATCGCTCAGGAGCTGTTGAACATCGTCAACGACGATCCAGATTTCCTCAAAAAGATCATAGCTGGTGACGAATCGTGGGTGTATGGCTATGACATTGAAACCAAAGCCCAATCATCCCAATGGAAACGTCCAGATGAGCCAAGACCGAAAAAAGCACGTCAAGTTCGGCCGAACGTAAAGGTTTTGCTGACAGTTTTCTTGGATTGCAATGGCGTCGTGCATCATGAATTCTTGCCACAAGGTCGTACGGTCAACAAGGAACACTACCTTGAAGTTATGAGCAGTTTGCGAGAAGCAATTCGTCAGAAACGCCCAGAATTGTGGAAAAACCAATAATGGATTTTGCACCATGATAACGCACCAGCTCACATATCGATGCTTGTGCGTAATTTTTTGCCCAAAAACAAAACCGTTATCATGCCTCAACCACCGTATTCACCGGACTTGGCCCCCGCTGACTTTTTCCTCTTTCCAAAACTGAAGACACCGATGAAAGGAAAGCGTTTTGCTACGATTGAGGAGATAAAAGAAAAATCGAAACAGGAGTAGTTGGCGATACCAAAAAAAGCTTTTCAGAAGTGTTTCGCGGATTGGAATAAAAACTGGCATAAGTGTATTATATCTGAGGGGAATTACTTTAAAGGGGACAAGTTAGTTGTTGATGAATAAATAAATACTTAATTTTTTTATATATATATATATATATATATATATATATATATATATATCTATATATATATATATATATATATATATATATATATATATATATATATATATATATATATATATATATATATATATACGAGTATATATATGTATATCTATATGTATATGTATATGTAAATGTATATATATGCATATGTATATGTGTATGTATATGTACATGAATATATATATGCATATGTATATGTGTATGTATATTTACATTTATATGTATATGGGTATGAATATGTACATGTTTCTGTATATAGCTATGTATATGTATGTGAAGGTTGTAATTTAATACAACCGGTATTTTATTAATATATAAAATAATGAAAACGCAAATGAATAATTGAAAATAGTTAGGTGTGTGAATATGAAAGGTAAACTTAAAACTGCTTTGGTTGATCGGCTTCTTCACTGCTGCACTCGACTCTTCAGCTGCTGACCTCTTAATGCCCTTTTTACGTCTCTGCTCGCGATGGTAATTTCGATTAACACTCTGACAATCGATTACGTTTGCTACTCTGATAATATCTTTAACAGCTGACTGACCACCTAACCACTCTTACGTTCGGCCATCCTGATTATTCATCGGACTCCGATGACCAGGCATCTTCATCCTCCACTGCATATCTTCACAGTTTCATATTGTCGCAGCTGGTCATCGTGTTGTTTGGGCCCTCGACGCCCGCTGCTTTTCGGACCTCATACCGTCCGTTCCGTTTCACTTTTGTTATTTCAAACGGCCCCAGATATTCGCTAGCCAACTTTCTGCCTGCCACGAACTGCGTTCGCCGAATTGCTACTAAGTTTCCCTCTTTATAGCCATACTCACTTTTACGGTTCTTATCAAAATGTTTCTTGTATGCATTTTGAGCCTGCTGTATGTTTGATTTTGAGGCTTGACGCTTCTTCATTCGCTCTTCGTCATAGCTATCATACATCTCTTTCTTGAGTAGCTGCATGAATCCGTCGTCTACTGCATTTCTCATCTTCACGACGATCATGATCTGAAACGGCGACGTCTTCGTTGAAACATTTATGGTGCTGTTTATCGCCCTCTGAACTCTGGCCACAAATTTAAACCATTTTGCTGGCTCATCGGATGACAGCTTGGATATTATGTTCAGTATGGAACGGTTGATCCGCTCTGTCTGGCCGTTTCCTCTCGGCACTGCAGTGGTGCTCCAGACATGTTCGATACCATTTTCCTTGACATAATTTTCAAAGCCGGATGATGTGAACGCTGCTCCACGGTCACTGGCGATTCGGCGCGGATTGCCAAACACTGCCGACCAATCTGACAGCTTCTTTAAGGCCTCGTCACAGCTTGTAGTTTTCGTTCCATACAAATTTCGTGAAACCATCCACCATGGCAAAGATGTATTTATATTGCTTAGCCGTGGCATCCATTGGCCCAAGATGATCCACGTGTAATGTGTGCAGCGGTTCAACTCCTTTTTCTATTTTGTAAAGGAACCCTTCCTTCTTCCCCAGCTTTTTATTAAAATAATGCACTTACACAGTTGTTTATGATATGTGCAACTTTACCCTCAAGATGCGGTATCCAATAATTCTGGCCTATCATATGAAACGTTTTCTGAACAGCAAAGTGTCCTACATTGTGTGCATCTGTTATTATTTCTCTTTCTAGCAGCTTTGGTATCACCTGCAAGTCGCTAACTTCCACTGCTTTAGATAACAGCCCTGCTTTCAATCTGTAATCTTCATAGGGATGGTTGGTTAAAATGTCGGAAATTGCTTTGATCATCGTATCACCTTGCTGAGCCTTCCTAATCCGTGATGAGATTTCTGCTGCCACCAATATAATTTGCTATGGATACCGGGTTAGGCAATCAACATGTTTTAAACGTTCTCCGGGTCTATGCTCCACCAACAGAGTCATAGTCCTGCAGGTATATGACCCATTGAGCTACCTCTCGGGGTACATCTTTTTTATTCAAAGTTTGTTTAAACGCCGCGCAATCTGTCACCAACTTGAAATGAACACCTAGTATGTACTGTCGGAACTTCTTACAGGCGAGAAAAATAGCTTTTGTCTTGTACATAACTATGTTGCCGCGCTTCAGCCTCAGTGGATTTCTTGCTCCAGAAGAAAACAGGATGCAGATGGCCTTCATACCACTGAAGCAATGCAGCAGCGAACCCATCTTTCGACTCATCTGTATGTACCTCAGTCTTTCCCCCTTTCTGGTAAATCCGTAACACTGGCTCCTCTAGCAATGCGGCCTTTAACTTTTGGACGGCCTGCAGCTCAGCATGATCCATTTTGAACTGAATACCCTTGCGCAAAAGGTTGGTGAGCGGTTTAGCGATCAGCGAGTAGTTTTTTATAAATTTGCGGAAGAAGCCCGTTAGTTCCAAGAAGGCCTGGACAGCTTGAATGTTTTGTTGTACTGGAAATTTTCGAATAGCTTTGGTTTTCTCTAGCCCAGGCTTTATCTCTCCAGCTTCAATAATGTGGCCCCAAAAATGAATTGCAGTCTGTAGGAACCGACATTTTTCCATTTTATTTTTAACCCATACTCAGCTGCTTTACTGAATACCTTTTCCATTTTCGTAAGGCACTCTTCAACCGTCTCCGCATGTATAATTATATCATCCATATACAGATCGAGGACGTCTTCGTTTATTTGGTTTTGGAATACGTAATTTACAAAACAGTCTTTGAGTACCATCTTATTCAGTTGCCGGTAGTCAACGCATACTCGACTAGTTCCATCCCTTTTTTTACGATGACAGTGCGGCTTGCAAAGTTAGACGATGAGCGTTGTATTACGCCCGCGTCAAGCCACTCATGAATTTGCTGTTTCAAAGCATCGGCTTCGCTGATAGCCACTCGGCTGGCTGCATGTCGAAAAGGCATAATGTTCTCGTCTGGTCTTGTGAGTTAGAATCAAGCTACCTACGCGTAGTTGACTCACAGCACCGGCTCCTATTAAATTCATTAAGAGCGCACAGAGTTTTAGGGTGCAAATATTGTAAATGAATAGTATATACTTATGCATTAATTATTATGTAAACTTTTAGGGTGTCACAGTTCCGCAGTCAAGCTTACGAGGGGCATTTAGAATGCACCGATGACACTTTTACTTTCAGTAGGTCAATTGGCTTGAGCCACTGACACCAAATAACAATTGCGTAACTGGAACACCAGAAAAGTCAAGACGTAGACTGTAATGTTTGGTTGTAAATAGTATATAAGAACTAGTATTTTAAGAAAAAAACTTCTTGTTGTTTTTAAACTAAAAGTGATGTAGTGTTTATTCTAAAGAGTGATTTAGGTTTACAGGTACACGCGCAGGACAAGCAGCAAGAGGACGCCAATGAAACCCATTTGTTCATTCTGTCATAAGCCAGGGCACACAAGGGATGAACGCGTTACACGCAAAAACATGCCCTAAGCATGGAGTGCAAAACTTATGGTCATGAGGCAAGTAGACAGTGCCAAGGAGACACAGAATGGAGTCAGAATAGAAGGCAGCCAGCTACGAGGCGCCCGGATCCACCTTTGAGGGACAGCGGGGGTAATTTCAGTAGACCCCGAGTTAATTCAACGGAAGAAATTAGCCAAGGAAGAAATCCTTTCATTAAGAGCGCACATATTTTTAAGGCGCAAATATTGTAAATGAACAGTATTTATGTATTAATTATGATGTAAACTTTTAGGGTGTTACAGTTCCGCAGTCAAGCTGACGAGGGGCATTTACAATGCACCGACGACACTTTTACTTTCAGTAGGTCAGTTGGCTTGAGCCACTGACACCAAATAACAATTGCGTAACTGGAACACCAGAAAAGTCAATACGTAGACTGTAATGTTTCTTTGTAAATAGTATACATATAAGAACTAGTATTTTAAGAATAAAGCTTCTTGTTGTTTTAAACCCAAAATAGTGAAGTGCTCATTTAAGAAAGTGGTGTAGGTTTACAGGTTCCCACGCAGGACAAGCCGCGACAGGACATTCCAGAGGACGTTCCCGAGGACAAGCAGATAAGGGCCCCAACACTACGATCTTTAGCTCGATCGGGCACTCCGCGGTCTGGTTAGTTGAGTTGAAGTTTTGTATCATACTATGCACCGAATCTTTCAACTGCAGAGGAACATCTATATCAGTATTTGTTTCCACAATATTATAAATACTTATCTGATTTATGTTGGCTACGAGTTTTCTCTCTCGTAGCCGGCAGCGCTTGACATCAAACTAAATTTGGACAGAAAGTCATAACCCAACAGGCCTTCACAACTTATAGCTTGGTCATCCACGACTAGAAACATATGCATCACCTCCATGCCATCAACTTCCACGTCTGCAATGAACTGACCAGCAGGGCGAGTAGTATTGTTCCCTAGTCCTTTCAGTATTGAACTATTTTTCTGAAGCTGGATACCCTTCATTATATTGAACACGGATTCCCGTACTATTGATACGTCAGACCCAGTGTCCACAAGCGCCTTAATTTCCACACCACATATTTTTAGCTTCTTAATGCGCCTTGCATCGTAGACAACATTTATACCTGCAGTGTTCGGGCAGTTGCTTGACATTTGACCACCTTTGTCGCAGCAGAAACACTTCATCTCCGCTCTGCAATCTTTACGTAAATGTTCCGGCGAGCCACAATTAAAACAATGTTGCTTTCTATAATTCGGTTTGTACATGCTTTCTCTACCGTTCTCACTGTAATAGGACTGGCATTTCTGTGACTTGTCCATGTTTTTGGCCACACTCTCGTAGAGTTCGTATCTTTGTTTGAGTTCTCTAAACGAACTGCAGCCGTACAGACTGTATTTATAATCACTTCTCAGATTCAGACCACTCACAATGTATCTGATTACAGACTCCGTATCAACAACACCGCGTGCAGCAATCCTCCTCATTTCCAACATATATTGGTGGAAACTTTCATCCTTTCGTTTCATGCGCACACCCAGCTGGTAGTGAATTTCTGCGCTGCACACCTGTTCGCGTTGAAATTCACCGATCAGTTGTTTGCGTAGTTCACCATACTCACATACGGCCGTAGACTCGAGGAACAGAGCTGCTGTGCCAGTCATTTTGGCGCGGGCCTGTACATACTTCTGCTTCTCACTCAACCCATATGCATCGGCGTTTAACTCAAATTTTGAAGCCGCTTTTGCATTTGTGTATTCTCTACATCGAACTCCGGAATAATTTTGGCTAAATTTTCCACCATAAGTTTTGCCTCTTTTTTTTGTCACTTTCGTCAGCCTGAATTTTGAGTGATAACAGCTGGATCAGCCGCTGCAGCATTTGGTTGTTGTCTGCCGTCATGTTATCACACCCTCCTTCTTGCCGTTGTATCTCTGCTGCCGCTGCGCCTAAGCCAATTTCGACCGCATTTGCCTGCAGCTGCTTATCTTGGCAATTCGCCCCTATGTTTCCAATTTTTGTGGAGGATGCAGTTTGCAGTCCGTGGTGCTCTGTCGATGTAGTTTCCACGTTACGTTGATGTTGACAGTATTGTAAGCAGCTCCAACTTACATCGGCCACCGCACTGGTTACTCCAGCGCACTTGTAGTGGTACCAAATGTCGCAAGCATCACATGTGCTCGTCGTCTTCCTTTTCACATCGTCCACAGCTATGATTGTCTTGCAAAGGCATTTTGTTTATTTCTATGCGGCTTTTTTCTAGCACAAAATAATTTATTTTTGCTAGCACAACCCGCGCGCTTAATATATCGAGAAGTTGGGTTATGTTCACTCGCACAAACACTTCAGCCTGTGATAACCCTTTGTTTGTGTGTGTGTATCGGTTGAGCCCCCAAATGTGAAGGTTGTAATTTAATACAACCGGTATTTTATTAATATATAAAATAATGAAAGTGCAAATGAATAATTGAAAGTAGTTAGGTGTGCGAATATGAAAGGTAAACTTAAAACTGCTTTGGTTGATCGGCTTCTTCACTGCTGAACTCGACTCTTCAGCTGCTGACCTCTTAATGCCCTTTTTACGTCTCTGCTCGCGATGGTAATTTCGATTAACACTCTGACAATCGATTACGTTTGCTACTCTGATAACACTGTTTAAGTTGTAAAATGGTACAAACGTGAAAACCATATGGTTGTGTTTCGATGAGCCCCCTGAGTACTACTCCATCGATGAAAGTGCTAACTTGGCTCATTGGGAAAATTTTATGGCGTTTTGTTTGAATTTCGGTCAATTAGTGAATTTTTTACCATTTAAGCCCATTTAAGTCGCTATTCCTGTATTCAAAATATCTTTCGTTATTTTTATACGGCTCGCAATTACTAGTTCTACCATTAGAACGCACATTTCAACTGAGAAAATCAAATTTTTTAGCCTATTTTCATGATTTTTGCCCATTTTTCATCGATTTTCCCCATTTTTTGCTGTTTTTATGCGCTTTTTTGTAGTTCTTGCGCAAACTTATCGATATAGTTCTTACAGTTTTTCCTTTTTACAATATACTATGCAATATTAGTGCCATTTCAAGCAACTCAACACACTTTTTAAATACAGAAACCATCCTTTTTTCGCTTTTTCGGATGATTTTCGCGTTTTTTATTGATTTAAATAAATTTTTAAATGGTAAAAAATTCACTAATTGACCGAAATTCAAACAAAACGCCATAAAATTTTCCCAATGAGCCAAGTTGGCACTTTCATCGATGGAGTAGTACTCAGGGGGCTCATCCAAACACAACCATATGGTTTTCACGTTTGCACCAGAAATTTCGTGTCAAAAACTTGAACAGTGTAATATCTTTAACAGCTGACTGACCACCTAACCACTCTTACATGTATATGTAAATTCATATGTCTATTTATATGTATATGTATATGTATACTCGTATGTATATGTATGCGTATTAGGTAAGCCATTTTTGCAACATGTCACGATATCAACGAGCGGCGGGCTGAAAAAGTTTCCTTTTTACTTAAAAAAGAGGAAAAAAAAAATTTTAGCCTTATCGGTTAATGATTAATGGACCTCCAAATATAAGACAAAGAGCTTATTCCTAAATTTTGATATCCAAACTGATTTTTTTAATATAGAACCATCATTGTGGAAAGACAATGAGGAATATAAACATGCCTCGGAGTTCTTTAAAAATTTATTTGTCATGAATGACGCCGCAGAGCGGGGAGTTAAATTTATGAAAGATTACAATCGCATTTTAACACGCGATGAAGAGGAAGTTAAGTTTATATTGCAAGTTGTCGATTGTTATAAAAAAAAATTTCCATCACACACAAAATCATTATTACTGAATAAATAATTTAAAATTTAATTTTTTCTCAATTAATTATTTTTAACTAAAAAACCGTTGATTTTATCTAAAAATAGTATTTCAACAGATTAAAGGATTTATAATTCTTAATTTTTTTAAATTTATTTGAATAAAATTGGGTGAGCCGTTCTTCAGCTATGTAGATATATATATAACCTTCTCTATGAAAAGTAAAAATTTTGACCTATCAAACTTCAACCGATTTGGGGGTCCATTAATCTATAACCGATAAGACTAAAAATTTTTTTTCCTCTTTTTTAAGTAAAAAGGAAACTTTTTCAGCCCGGCGCTAGTTGTTATCGCCGCTTTGAAAAGTCGCCTAACAAGCCGCGGCCACCTTGATGCGTATATGTATATGTGTATATACGACTATATGTATATATCTATTTATATTTATATGCATATATCTATGTATATGTATATGTACATGTGGATTTAACTGTGTATATGTATACGTTTATGTATACTCGCGAGTAACATACGCTACACATTGTTTGGATTTTTTACATGTAGGGGGTGAAATTGGCAAATGGGATAAAAACTTTCCCTCCCTATGTATGTATGTATGCATGTAAGCAATGTATGCACTCGAAAACGGCTGGACCGATTTTGATGAAATTTTCAGAGAGTCTTCAGAAAAACCCCTCGGATAACATAGGCTATACATTGTTTGGATTGTTCCACATTTAGGGGGTAAAATTGACAAAAGGGATAAAAACTCCCCCTACCTAATTCTATATAAAAATGTATGTATGTTTGCAACATATGGATTGAAAAAAGGCGGGATTTTGATTAAGTTTTTACAACGTCTTCAGAATTATCTAATCGATGACATAGGATACACATTTCTTAAAAATATCAATATTTTTGACGTTAAATAGGGCAAAAGTGGTAGAAGCTACCTTATTCTATATTTTCTGAATTAATTAAGCGATTTTATTGAAAATGGGCACAATCCTTAAAACGTGCAAAATTATCATTTGGTACGAATGCACAATGGCCCGAACAACTCGAGAAATCAATTAATATTTTTATATGTGCAACACCACGCACATATAACAAAAATGAGAACAAAAAGTGAGATTAAGTTTTTTTAATTTTCGAATTTTCCGAATTTTCCGAATTTTTTGAGATCGATAGATTTGCAAGAAACAATTGGGAATGAGATTTGGTTCCCACCGAACTTCAGTCAAACGGTAATTAGTATTCAAGCCGTTGACAACAAGGTATTCCCAAACTACAAAAATCCTGAATGGCTGTGCGAACTTGCAATTTAGGCACAAAAAAATTATAAAGTCAACAATCTGAGAAAATTCAATTGAAACTTTTCGGCGAAATCTATATCTTCTATATATATAAAAAATTGGTGCAAGTGAAATACATGATAAATGCACGTTGTAGAGCATACACGCATATACATTGACACCTACCAGTGAGTGATCATTTTAAGGTTCTTTTCCATCGAACTCGAATTGTGGACAGACGTAATCGGTAAGAGTCGCATTTGATTTTTTTTTTTTGTTTTTCATATTTTCAGCCATACATCATCAAAAAATTTATTTGTTTTTGTTTGACCATTTAAATACAAACAGACAGTAGTGTATATACGCTTTCCATTTGGATTTTCTGGTTGAATTGCTATCGGGTTTCAGGCCATTTATATACGTGCTAGTGTCACTTTGTATAGTTCTTTTTCCTCAGTTCTTAATTTTTTTATACATAAAACAACCAAATAATGCGAATATATGACCACAAACACATACTTATTATACATTTGGATATAGTTTTTTTAACTCTTGAAATTAATTTAAATGATTACTCTTTTCGTACATAGAACAAATTCGAAATGCCACGTCCAAGTCGCTCAAATATTGGTAGACGTACGCGTCATTCGAGAGTTGTTTCAACCAATCGAAGATCACAAAGTGAACAAGATCGTATTCAACAAAATGCATCACAGAGGGAACGACGTAGACGTATAAACCAATCGGTTGATAGTGCAAACACGGTTGACAGTGAAAGGTCGATAAATCGACGTACGCGTCCCTCAATTCAAATCATACGACAAATGGAATTGGCGGCTTATAATTATGATAGCACAATTGATTACAGTTGTAACGACTCTATTTCGGCTGGGGTAAAACTCAGCGGGTTCCAGGGGTCGTATACAGAAATTAATGTTAAAAGCCGGTGTGTACTTACATGTGGTTTATTTAATTCATTTATTTAATTATAATTGTTTATAATTTGATTTATATTAATTTATTAGTTTGAAAATGATTTTACTCTGCTAATTAACTTAAATAACTTGTTTAATTAAATTAGTTTAAATAGTTTTATTTTTGCTTAACTTATTCAAATTTGGTTTTGTTCTAATTTAAATTACCTAAATAATTAGACTTGCTAGTCGCTTGGGGCCTCGTCTGTGTGGTCGCTGTTGGCAATGCTAGTCTCCGCGAGAATCGGTAGGACCATAAACTCGCGGTTCTGTACGTTAGTATATGTCACCACGAGAATCGGTAGAACCATAAACTCGTGGGGCGGTCGTAGCGTAAGTATAAGTCACCACGAGAATCGGTAGAACCATAAACTCGTGGGGCGGTCTTAGGGTTAGTATAAGTCACCACGAGAATCGGTAGAACCATAAACTCGTGGGGCGGTCTTAGCGTTAGTATAAGTCACCACGAGAATCGGTAGAACCATAAACTCGTGGGGCGGTCTTAGCGTTAGTATAAGTCACCACGAGAATCGGTAGAACCATAAACTCGTGGGGCGGTCTTAGCGTTAGTATATGTCACCACGAGAATCGGTAGAACCATAAACTCGTGGGGCGGTCTTAGCGTTAGTATAAGTCTTGTGTAAAAGTATACTTTACCTTGGTGCTACTGGTGCTGGAGTTTTGCTGCTGCTGGATCGGAGTGTGTCTTGTCTGGCTGATGCCGAATGAAAGAAAAAGAGACTGGGTTGCCAGTTGCTCCTGCTTTTATGCTCCAGGTTTAGTGTAGATCATCCAATAGTTGTTGTTGTGCGGGAACTGTAGTTTGTTGTGGCATGTTGCTACAGTTTCCCGCATTGTTCTTCTTGTTTGAATTTGACCTTGGGCCACCTTCAGCACATTGTTGTTTTTTTTCTCGCTGTTGTTCTTGTAAGTTTTTGCCCCTGGGCCACCTTCAATATTGTGTTGTTGTTGTGGTGATTTACCTTGTTGTTGTTCCTTGTGTTGTTTGTTGTTGTTGCTATTTGTCCTTCGGCCACCTTCAGCACTTTGTTGGTATTTTTTATTGATGGCTTAAAATAGTTAAAAATATTAAAACATTGGATATTTAATTTTTGCTTCTCCTCTTTATGCTTTGTCCGGCCTGTTGGTGTGCTTAGCGATCGGTCTGTCGTGTTCCACTTTGTGCTTGGCCTTCGTGTTTGGGTGTTGTTAGTGGGTTAATTTTCCGAACTAATGCAGTCGGCAACTTCTGTCGCGATCTCTTGTAAGTTTCTAACATTGCGTTAGGCACTGTTGTTGTAAATTCATATTATTTTAACTGTGGTCAGCCGGTTGCACAATTGTTTGTGTGATATTCTCCTGTGTTATCTTGCGTTGTTGACTTCGTTGTATGTTTTTCGTCGCTTATCACAGGGTTCCACTGTCTGACTTAATTGTGGCTGTGTCTTCTGTCCTCCCAATGCAGAGTATAACACTTGTTGTTGGCAGCATTACTATGGTGGGAGGTGTCTTAGAATCACTTGTATGATGGCTGCTGCACTAAATATGATGGCGGTTGTGTATGTGCTTTTTAGCAATACAGGTGGGAGGAGCCAAAGTCTTAGGACTATTAACGTGTATATTTTAGGGTTGGTTGTTTAAGCACTTGGCCCCTATTTTAAATATACACGTTTGGGGCGTTATGGCAAAACTAAATATGTAGGGGCAAATTTAAGCCTAAAATTTGCTCCTTACATGTCCTCCCTACTTTACGGCTGGTAGCGGACTTGTACCGTTCCGTGGTAAATAACTACTTTATATGGGTACCGACCAAATCGTATGCGCCCCTTAGTGCATTTGCCTTCTTCCTCCTTGAATTTCATCACTATCCCGTCCACTAATGCTTCAGGTAATCCCCGTCCCTTGGGTCCTTGGAGTTCGTCTATATTGTTAAACAATAGGGGTTCCTCGGGTGTCTGACTGATTTTTGTTTTTGGAGCACCCGTTTTCTGCCGCTTCCAGGTAACCTCGTCGTCGTTGTCCGATGTGTCCGATTCCCGTTGTCGACGTGTCCGGGTAACGGCTGGGTCCACGATGGGCGGCTTAGTAACTGTTGGAATGTGTTGAGCCCGTTTATTTGCTTCCACTAGCTGTTTCAGCAAATGTATCACCTCCTTTCGCTTTTGTTTCACATCTTGGAGGTTGTACCATGCCGTCATGTCTGCGGACTCCCACGAGTTTCCTTGTATGGGTTCGGTAAAAAACTTCTCCGCGTTCAGCATTACGTAAACACCACAGTCGATCTGGTTAGGTTGTTGTGGTGTTCGTAATCGGTACAAGGGTATATTATCGGCGTTGAATGATTTACTTGGCGTCTTCCCGAATTTGGTTCTAAATTCCTCGTACAGGTATTCCCGCAGTATGTTGGCCTCAGCTTCGTGTGCGCCCCCGCCGAGTGAGTCCATCATTAGTATTGTCGTGCCCTTCTTCCCGGCAACTATCGCCCCAGGGAAACAGACGATGGCCAGATACCAATGGTGGTGCTGGTTGATGGGGATCAGGATAGAGTCTTTATCAAACAGGTCCTCCCCGCTGGTCCACCTTTCTACGCCTGAGTGTCTTCCGGCGGCTGTTCCTCGGTGCCGGGTTAGTTTAGAATAAAATTGTGCACTAAACACGTGGACTCGGTGTTGTTGCCGTCTCGGTATCAGGTTTAGTTGCACCCATTTCAGGTAAAAATCGACCAGTATGTCGTTCAGGAGGCAGCCTTCCCGTAAGCGACTAACATCGCCTCTCCTGATCGTGATTCCGCCCGGTCCTGGTGGGTATACTGCGAGCACCTGGTCTTGGATATCCTGCTTACCCTCGTCTTCTGAGGTTAGGATTATGGTAGCTGTCGTTGGGTTCAAGGTCTCCGATTCGATGCTGATGCGGTTGACTTGAGTCACTTGAGTCGATGCCATGATTTTGGATTTTTTTTTCCTTCAGATTTTGTGTAAAATTTTTGATACTTACTTGTTGGTAGCTATTCTTCAAAGAGGCTGATATGCTGATGTGGCCGTCCTTTTATACTATTTTCCAGCGGTAACGGTGGTTTGGTATAACGGTAATTATTTCTCTTTGAATTCAACAATTTCTGTCTGGCTTTCCCATTGCTTTCGTAATTATATTTAAAACTGTTTCTGATCGGATGATGTGGAGTGACCTTCAATGGTATCAGGCGCACAGTATGGTTTCAGTTCACTGACGTGGGCGGTTCTTCCGCGTTCCCCTTCCGTGTGGCTTAACTCAGTGATAACCGGTGAAACAAAATTCGTTATTCGGTAAGGGCCGTCGTATCGTGGTGCCAGTTTAGCAGCAAAGTGATCGGTAGCTTTGGACAGGTGGTGTTGCTTAACCAGTACGAGTTGGCCAATGCTGGGTTTCCAGGCTCGGCGTCGCAGATTATAGTACCTTCTCTGGTCCTGGGTTGCTCGCTCCAAATTCTGCTTCACGATGCGATAAGTTTCTTGCAGCTGCTCCACTCGCTCATTAGGAGTCTGTGGAGGTAGCCCCGTACCCAAAGTTGTTTCATCGTACAGTGCCTTTGGTAGTCGCGGTTCGCGTCCTTGTACCAGATAAGCCGGACTGTACCCTGTTGTCTCCGACACACTAGTGTTGATTGCTAGCGTCAATTCTGAAAGCAAGTCATCCCACTTCTGTTGCCGCTGACTCGCGAATTGGGCCACCATAGTCTTGATGGTGCGATTTGTCCGTTCCACCGCATTTTCCTGTGGAGTGTAGGGTGCCGTGAACTGGTGCCTGATGCCATAGTCTTTGGTAAATCGTCGGAATGCTCGACTGGTGAATTGTGACCCATTGTCCGTCACCAGAATCTTGGGTACTCCAAAACGCGATAGTATGTGTTCCCGGAAAGCCCGTTGTAATGTCTCGGTGGTGGCTTTTCGGAGGGGAGCCATCTCTGTCCATTTGGAGAACTTATCGAAAAACACAACTAGCATGGTGTTGCCATGCGTGGAACGGGGTAAGGGTCCGACAAAGTCCGCGCACAATATGGCCCACGGCTCCAGGGGTATTTGCGTCAGCATTTCTCCAGCAGGTTGTTGTTGGCTGGGCTTGTACTTCTGGCATAGTGTGCACTGACGAACGTAGCGGCTGGTGTCCCGGAACAGTCCTGGCCAGTAGTACCTATTTGCAACTCGGGCTATCGTTTTCCGGATGCCTAGGTGTCCTGCGGTTGGCGCGTCGTGGTTCTCTTGCAAAATTCGTACCCTCAGAGGCCTAGGTACGCATAGCTTCCATGGTGTACAGTCCTCATCACCTGTGCGATTTGGTATATGGCGATACAGCTGCCCGTTTTCCAGTGTGTAGTCGGAGAATTTAGCCGGGTTGGCAAGTATTTCTCTGGTGGTTGCAGCTCCCGTATGGCAGCGATTTTATCTGGGTCAATATGTATTCCTTTGTCGCTGACCACGTGTCCCAGATATTTTAGCTCCTTCCGAAAGAATGCACACTTCTCCAGATTTAGTTTCAAATTTGCCTCCCTCAACCGTTGGAACACCTCTTGCAGGTTTCTCATGTGTTCTTCTAGGTCTCTCCCTGTGACAATAATGTCATCAAGGTAGGCAAACGCGTGTGGCTCCATGTCGTTGCCAATAACTTGGTCCAGTGCTCTTTGAAAGGTTGCTTGTGCGGAGTGTAGCCCGAAAGGCATAACACGCCACTGGAAGAGGCCTCTGCCGGGTACCGTGAATGCGGTATACTGCTTGCTCTGCTCCTCCATGGGTATCTGCCAATACCCGTTCTTCAGATCGAGACTACTGATGTATTTAGCCTCACGCAGTCGGTCTAAGATGTGTTGGATTCGCGGCAGTGGGTATGCGTCGGGTATGGACCTGGCGTTGAGTTGTCGATAATCGATGCACATACGCCATTTCCCATCCCGTTTCCTTACTAGCACAATCGGTGCGCTGTGGGGGCTATGCGAGGGTTCGATACAGCCTTTAGCTATTAATTCGTCCACTTCCGCGCCAATGATTTCTTGCTGCGCTGGATTTCTCGGGTAGTATCGTTGTTTGATGGGTCGGTCATCGCGCATCACTATTTTGTATCTTGTGATATTGGTCACGTTTGGCCCGTCTGTGAATTTAGCCAACTCTGTGGCCAGAAACAGTTTTATCTTTGATTCGTCCGTAGCGGCTTCATGTCGTATGGTTGTGCACGATGCGATAACTAGTGATTGCACACCATCCGTCTTGGGGCCTAGCTGGATTTCCTGGCCTCCACATGTCATGGATAGGCCTTGCTGTGTCATGAAGTCCAGGCCGAGCAGTAAGTCGTCGGTGGAGTCGGGCATGCTAAGTAGCTCCAGCTGACATACCTTTCCACCAAGCTTGACACACGTCACAAACGCTTGAGTAATATCCCTTGTTCGACCATCCGCCATCCGTGCTCTAGTGTATGTAGAGTTTACTCTACCGGTGGTAGCACCTAAATGGGAAATGAGTCGCTCGCTGATGAAACTCCTTGTGGCGCCTGTGTCTAGTGTGGCCGTGATGTTTTCTGTGCCAATGGTGACGGCGGCACAGATACGCTGTCCATCGTAGCGTAGTGCACTTACTGCGTTTGAGGCTTGTTGTCCGTGGGCTGCTCCATGCCTCGTTGCTGGCGGCAGCCCCGCTCGTTTCCCCCTACCGTCCTACAGCATTCAACTGTTCTAGTTCCTCTCCTACCGCACTCCCAACAGAAAAGTACTTGGGCATTGCGGCAGTGTCGCGCTATGTGATCAGACTGACCACATCTTCTGCATGCTGTTCGTGCATTTATGGGTACCACCTTGTTGGTACAGTTGGCTGGTGCTACTTGTCGGTTTCTGGTTTCGCATGGGGACATGCGCTCGACCCGTGGTTGTATCTCGTGGCGTGTTGGTGGTGGTCGTGGTGGCGGTGGTCGTGGTGGTGCTGCTCGTGAAGCCTCGTTGTCACCACGTATGCCCTCGAGGTCTTCCGCCATTTCCACCAATTCTTCCAGCGTATCGAAATCCTTTCGACGGACATACCACTGGTATTCCTTTAGGCTGTTGCGAAAGATTCGCTCTAACTTCTGGGCCTCCGTGTATCCTGCGTGACGCATCAGGTTTTGAAGTTCTACCACGTACTGTTTGAAGTGTTCACGTGGGTTTTGCCGTCGTTGGCGAATTTCATCCTCCAGCTTTTCGAAGTACCTGGTGGGTAGGAAAAACTTCAAGAAGTCCTTTTTGAATAAAACCCAATCAACCCATGCTCGGTTGTTGTTTCTATACCAGAGCAGAGCACGCTCCTTTAGGAGTTCTGGCATAGTTCGAGGCAGCATGTGCTTGTTTAGTCCATAGACTTCCGATAATTCTTCCACTCGCTCTATGAAAGCTATCGGGTCATGCCCTCCATCATATTTCAAGGACCATTTCCTAACGTGGTCGATGACTGCCGAGTAGATGGGACTACTGTCTGGAACGCGGTATCATATACAACTGGAACATTTCCGGCTGCCCATAGCGTGTCTTTCTTCGTGGCTGTCGATGCTCCGGGGCTTATAGGTCGCTCTGCGCTGGGGCTAGCTCTCAAGTGTGGACTGGGTCCTGGCGACAAAGTCTTCGTGAGTCGGGCCTGTAGCTCTGCCAGCCGAACCTCCTGGTCTAGAGTCATCTCTGTGTCGGTGATAAACTCCGCAAGCCTCTTTCGTAGCTCTTCCACTGTGCCCGTGGCCTCTAGGCCAAACTCGACACAACAGACTACCAGTTGGTCTTTTCGCACGGTGTACACCCAACTTGTCTTTCCCATCCTGTGTCAGACTCTGGTGATGGGACGTGGGTTGGATAATATAGCTTTGTTGTATTTACTCTCTTTGTTCTGAGAGTCCCTGCTCGGGCGCCACTGTAACGACTCTATTTCGGCTGGGGTAAAACTCAGCGGGTTCCAGGGGTCGTATACAGAAATTAATGTTAAAAGCCGGTGTGTACTTACATGTGGTTTATTTAATTCATTTATTTAATTATAATTGTTTATAATTTGATTTATATTAATTTATTAGTTTGAAAATGATTTTACTCTGCTAATTAACTTAAATAACTTGTTTAATTAAATTAGTTTAAATAGTTTTATTTTTGCTTAACTTATTCAAATTTGGTTTTGTTCTAATTTAAATTACCTAAATAATTAGACTTGCTAGTCGCTTGGGGCCTCGTCTGTGTGGTCGCTGTTGGCAATGCTAGTCTCCGCGAGAATCGGTAGGACCATAAACTCGTGGGGCGGTCTTAGCGTTAGTATAAGTCACCACGAGAATCGGTACAACCATAAACTCGTGGGGCGGTCTTAGCTTTAGTATAAGTCACCACGAGAATCGGTAGAACCATAAACTCGTGGGGCGGTCTTAGCGTTAGTATAAGTCACCACGAGAATCGGTAGAACCATAAACTCGTGGGGCGGTCTTAGCGTTAGTATAAGTCACCACGAGAATCGGTAGAACCATAAACTCGTGGGGCGGTCTTAGCGTTAGTATATGTCACCACGAGAATCGGTAGAACCATAAACTCGTGGGGCGGTCTTAGCGTTAGTATAAGTCTTGTGTAAAAGTATACTTTACCTTGGTGCTACTGGTGCTGGAGTTTTGCTGCTGCTGGATCGGAGTGTGTCTTGTCTGCCTGATGCCGAATGAAAGAAAAAGAGACTGGGTTGCCAGTTGCTCCTGCTTTTATGCTCCAGGTTTAGTGTAGATCATCCAATAGTTGTTGTTGTGCGGGAACTGTAGTTTGTTGTTGCATGTTGCTACAGTTTCCCGCATTGTTCTTCTTGTTTGAATTTGACCTTGGGCCACCTTCAGCACATTGTTGTTTTTTTTCTCGCTGTTGTTCTTGTAAGTTTTTGCCCCTGGGCCACCTTCAATATTGTGTTGTTGTTGTGGTGATTTACCTTGTTGTTGTTCCTTGTGTTGTTTGTTGTTGTTGCTATTTGTCCTTCGGCCACCTTCAGCACTTTGTTGGTATTTTTTATTGATGGCTTAAAATAGTTAAAAATATTAAAACATTGGATATTTAATTTTTGCTTCTCCTCTTTATGCTTTGTCCGGCCTGTTGGTGTGCTTAGCGATCGGTCTGTCGTGTTCCACTTTGTGCTTGGCCTTCGTGTTTGGGTGTTGTTAGTGGGTTAATTTTCCGAACTAATGCAGTCGGCAACTTCTGTCGCGATCTCTTGTAAGTTTCTAACATTGCGTTAGGCACTGTTGTTGTAAATTCATATTATTTTAACTGTGGTCAGCCGGTTGCACAATTGTTTGTGTGATATTCTCCTGTGTTATCTTGCGTTGTTGACTTCGTTGTATGTTTTTCGTCGCTTATCACAGGGTTCCACTGTCTGACTTAATTGTGGCTGTGTCTTCTGTCCTCCCAATGCAGAGTATAACACTTGTTGTTGGCAGCATTACTATGGTGGGAGGTGTCTTAGAATCACTTGTATGATGGCTGCTGCACTAAATATGATGGCGGTTGTGTATGTGCTTTTTAGCAATACAGGTGGGAGGAGCCAAAGTCTTAGGACTATTAACGTGTATATTTTAGGGTTGGTTGTTTAAGCACTTGGCCCCTATTTTAAATATACACGTTTGGGGCGTTATGGCAAAACTAAATATGTAGGGGCAAATTTAAGCCTAAAATTTGCTCCTTACACAGTATGTGTTCTTATATTGGACAAATGAATAAACAATGTGTGCATTGTAAAGCATTCAAATTTATGAACGAAACGCCTGGCATGTGCTGTGCTGGTGGGAAAGTTAAATTGCCTGTGTTAGAACCTCCACCAGATCCTTTACACTCATTAATTTATGGAAATTCAGCAGCGTCAAAGCATTTCTTAACAAATATTCAAAAGTACAATTCATGCTTCCAAATGACATCTTTTGGAGCTACAAATATTATAAGAGATGGATTTATGCCGACGTTTAAGGTAATTACTTCGCATGGAATAAATGATATCAAATTTGATTTATGTGCTGTCTCTGTATTTGCTGTCTTCAAAAATTCGGATTCGTCATCTAAATCTATTTCAAAAACATTATAGATTCAAGGACAGATATACCATAGAGCTGGGTCATTGTTGCCATTCCCAGATGCTGACCATCAGTTTTTGCAAATATATTTCATTGGTAATGAGAACAGCGAACTGAATCAGCGCTGTACAATTGCTTCAAATACAAGAAGAGAAATCTTGAGAGAGCTGCAAAGATTTTTACATCAGCACATTGAATTGGTTAAATTATTCAAGATTGCACTGGATCAGATGCCCACCGATGATCATAAAATCATAATACGTGCCGACAGAACACCACTCGGGCAACATTCCAGGCGATTTAACGCACCAACAATCGATGAAGTGGCAATCGTAATAGTTGGTGAACAATTTCGGCCAAGAGATATTGTTTTGCACCGTAGGAATGAGCAACTAAATCATATTTCTGAACTCCATCGTTGTTATGACGCATTGCAATACCCGATTTTGTTCTGGAGAGGAGATGATGGTTATCATATAAATATACCATTGATAAATCCAATGACTGGTAAAAAAATAATGATTTTTGATTACTTTTGTGAGTAATCTTTGCGTTAAAATAACTAAAAGAATAATTTTTAATATTTGCAGGCCAACAAACAACGAAAAAAGTTAGTGCGATGAATTTTTATTCGTATCGATTGATGATTCGTGATCAAGAGGACAATTACATTTTGCGATGCAATAAACTTTTTCATCAATACATTGTGGACATGTATGCTAAAATCGAGAGCGAACGATTGCATTTCATCCGTCATAATCAAGCCCGATTGAGATCTGAAGAGTATATACATTTACGTGATGCACTATTGAATGATGTGAATGTGAATGACATTGGACGCTTGACGATATTACCATCGTCATATACCGGTAGCCCACGTCATATGCACGAGTATACACAAGATGCCATGTCATATGTTCGTCATTACGGTCGTCCAGATTTGTTCATCACATTTACTTGCAACCCAAAATGGGCTGATGTGAAGGATTGCTTATTTGATGGTCAGGTCCCAACAGATCGACACGATGTAACCGCTCGCATATTCCACCAAAAATTAAAAAAGTTGATAGATCTGATTGTCAAGCTCCGTGTATTTGGAGAAGTGCGCTGCTATATGTATACAATTGAATGGCAAAAAAGAGGCTTGCCGCACGCTCACATTTTGATATGGTTGGTACAGAAAATAACACCAGATATGATTGATAGTGTTATATCGGCCGAAATTCCAGATCAAACCATCGATCCACAATTATTTGCAGTTGTCACGAAAAATATGATACACGGTCCCTGCGGTGAAATCAATCCAAATTCACCATGTATGATCGACGGCAAATGTTCAAAGCGTTTTCCAAGACAATTGATTGCAGAAACAATACACGGTGATGATGGATATCCACAGTATCGTCGACGATCAGCCCAAGATAATGGTAAAACTACTACTATTAAAATCCGGAACCAAGACTTTGAAGTTGATAATCGTTGGATAGTGCCGTATTCACCATTGTTGTCAAAAATTTTCAATGCTCACATAAATGTCGAATACTGCAATTCAGTCAAATCAATAAAATACATTTGCAAGTATGTTAATAAAGGTAGCGATATGGCTATTTTCGGAGTGACTGCTGAAAATAGAAATGATGAAATTTTGCAGTACCAAATGGGAAGATATATTAGTACTAACGAAGCTATTTGGCGAATTTTATCGTTCCCAATACATGACAGACACCCTGTTGTTATACATTTAGCAGTTCATCTTGAAAATGGGCAACGTGTTTATTTTACTGATGCAAATGCCGCACAAAGTGTATTACAGCCTCCAGCAACTACACTGACAGCTTTTTTCAAGTTATGTGAAACGGATGAATTTGCAAGAACACTATTATATTCGGAAGCACCACGATATTATACTTGGAACGCATCAACAAAAAAATTTCAACGCCGCAAAAAAGGTACTCCTGTTGATGGCTACCGAGGTGTTTTTTCAACGGATGCTTTAGGCCGCATTTATACAGTTAGTCCAAACAATGTTGAATGTTTTAATTTGCGATTGTTGTTGGTGAACGTACGTGGGCCACAGTCATTCCAGAATTTAAGAACTGTCGACGGTGAATTGTGTGTAACATATCGTGATGCATGCCAACGGTTGCGTTTGCTTGAAGATGATACGCATTGGGATGCTACGCTTCACGATGCATCAGTTTCAGCTCACCCAAATCAAATACGTATGTTATTCGCAATAATAATATCAACATGCTATCCATCAAACCCACTTGAATTGTGGAATAAATATAAAGATTTCATGGCTGAAGACATTTTGATTCGACTTCAACATCGTTCGATGGATCCCGAATTGGTACATACATTAGAAATGTATAATGAGGCCTTGATATTGATTGAAGATATTTGCCTTATGATTGCAAATAAAGCATTAGGACAATTAGGCATGATCGCACCTAATCGTCCAATCCATGATTTATTTGAGCAAGAACTGCAACGCGAACAGCAATTCGAATGCTATGAATTGCGTGCATTTGTGCAAACAAACATTCCACAATTGAATGTTCAGCAAAGGAATGCATACGATAGAATCATGCAAGCTGTCATTAACAACACTGGTGGATTATATTTTTTGGACGCTCCTGGTGGCACTGGGAAAACATTTCTCATTTCAATAATCTTAGCTACAATTAGATCCGAACGAAAAATCGCATTGGCAGTTGCTTCTTCTGGTATTGCAGCTACATTATTGGATGGTGGCCGAACTGCACATTCCGCTTTAAAACTGCAATTAAACATGCAATCGGTGGAGATTCCAACGTGTAATATTTCCAGAAATTCTGGAATGGCCAAAGTTTTGCAACAAGAAGCAATAATTTTATGGGATGAATGTCCGATGGCCCATAAAAAATTTTTGGAAGCATTGAATCGAACATTACAGGATCTACGTGGAAATCAACAGTTGTTCGGAGGTGCATTAATATTGCTATCTGGTGATTTTCGACAAACGTTGCCCGACATTCCCAGATCGACTCCAGCTGATGAAATTAATGCATGTTTGAAAAGTTCGTTTCTTTGGGCAAATATACAGAAGTTAGCGCTTAACATAAATATGCATATGTATATATATATATATATATATGTACATATATATATATATATATATATATATATATATATATATATATATATATATATATATATATATATATATATATATATATATATATATATATATATATATATATATATATATATATATATATATATATATATATATATATATATATATATATATATATATATATATATATATATATATATATATACTAGCGGACCCGGCAAACTTCGTCCTGCCTCCGAAGGTTTTAAATCTAAAAGTTTATATTTCTTAGGATTGATGGTTTTGCATTAAAAAATTTAATTTTAGAAAACAATAATGTTCGAAAAATTTGTTTATTTAAAAAATCGCAACAATATATGTGAAACAGTTTTGAAATATAACATGCCTAACAGTGCGAAAACTTGGAAGCACAACTTGATTGGGTATTTTGAAAAATGTGAAGATAGAGAAAAATTATCAAAGGTTGTAGAAACATGTTAACTTGTTGTTGACAAATTTTAAAATTGTTTTTGGTATATAATGATATTAGTGTATTGTGTAATACAAAATTTTAAATATGAAGAAACTATATTATATAGCTGATCCCGGCGTGCTTCGCTACGCATGAATATTAACATTGAATCAAATTCATTGGTTTTTTTTATTTATTTTTATTTGTAAATAATGAAAAAAAGTAAATCAATTCAATACGATAGTGTATACAATATTTTTTGTTTGATTGTGTGGTGCATTG